>JAUMJK010001091.1:0-24605 GCA_033558105.1 Coccyzus lansbergi
CAGGGCGCCGCAAACACCCATACTCAAACCGCGCGTCGCAAAGCACGATGGGAATCGTAGTCCCGAGCCTCCATATTGACACGCGGCTGCCATTATGCCGCAAAGGGTGACGGGAGCTGTAGTCCCCAGGGCGCCGCAAACCCCATTGCTCAAAGCGCGCGCCGCAAAGCACGATGGGAATCGTAGTCCCGAACCTCCATATTGACAAGCGTCTGCCATCATGACGCAAAGGGTGACGGGAGCTGTAGTCCCCAGGGCGCTGCAAACTCCATTGCTCAAAACACGCGCCGCAAAGCGCGATGGGAATCGTAGTCCCCGAACCACCACATCCCGGAGTCCCCAACCAGGTTGGGAGAAGACCCGTCGCATCACCGAGTCCAACCATCCCCGTCAAACCCTAACCCAGGTCCCTCAGCACCTCATCCAACAAACCCCTCCAGGGAAAAGGGGAATCAGCCCCATGGGCTAAGCAGCGGTTCCGGTGGCCGCAAGGGATGATGGGGAATGACCTTTACTCACCCAGGAGCGGCAGCCGGAGGGGGAGGAGGAGCCTCTTCCTGCCGAGGGGGCGGGGCACGGGGGCTGGGGGGGGCGGAGCTTAGTCACGCTCTCCCCCCCCCCCCCCACACACACACCCCTACCCAGTCCCTCCCAGTGCCTCCCAGTGCCTCCCAGTACCTGCAGGCCGTGTGTCCGCCAGGTAGCGGCTGAGCAGGGGCAGCTCCGTGGCTCGGGGGCTGCAAGGGCTGTGGCTCCAGGCTTCCTGCAGCAACTGGGACCAGCGACATCCCACTCGCTCCCCCAGTCCCTCCCAGTGGCCCCCGTCCCCCCCCCACCCCCATCCCAGTACCTCCTGCAGGTCGGGGGGGGGCAGGGCGCTCTCCACCCTCTCCAGGAACTCGTGGTAGAGCCTCTCGAGCGCCTGCAGGAACCTCTCCCCGTACTCCTCCTCCCAGGCCAGGCCCTGCGCGCCGGGAGTTAACCGGGGAGGGGGCCTGACTGGGAGAAGCGGGACAGGCACTGGGAAGGACCGGGCTTACCTGGAAGTAGCTTCGTCGCCGCTCGGGGTCGCTCAGCAGCCCCAGGATGAGGCTGCGGAAGGTGCCCTGGGCTTCCGCCAGAGGTTGGGGAGAGGCCTCCTCCCGGGCGGGAGGGAAGAGGCGGTCGAGGGCCTGGAGGACGCGGGAGGAGGAGGAGGAGGAGGAGGAGGAGGAGGAGGAGGCGTCGCTGGGGCAGTCGCGCAGCAGCTCCAGAACAACCTGGGAAAGGTGGTTGATGTCACAAGATGGCCGCCGCTGTGACAAGACGGCCGCCGTGACAAGATGGCTGCCACGGCAAGATGGCTGCCATGACAAGATGGCCGTCACGGCAAGATGGCTGCCATGGCAAGATGGCCACTGTGACAAGGTGGCCACTGTGACAAGATGGCTGCCAGGACAAGATGGCCACCATGAGAAGATGGCTGCCATGACAAGATGGCTGACATGGCAAGTTGGACACCAAGGCAAGATGGCTGCTGTGACAAGATGGCTGCCATGACAAGATGGCTACCATGACAAGATGGCCACTGTGACAATATGGCTGCCATGACAAGATGGTTGCCATGACAAGATGGCCGCCGTGACAAGATGGCTACCATGACAAGATGGCCACCAAGACAAGATGGCTGCCATGACAAGATGGTCTCCATGACAAGATGGCTGCTGTGACAATATGGCTGCCATGACTAGATGGCTGTCATGACAAGATGGCCACCATGACAAGATGGCCGTCACAGCAAGATGGCCGCCGTGACAAGGTGGTCACCATGACAAGATGGCCACTGTGGCAAGATGGCCACCATGACAACATGGCTGCCGTGACAAGATGGCTGCCGTGACAAGATGGCCGCCGTGACAAGATGGCTGCCGTAACAAGATGGCTGCCATGACAAGATGGCTGCCATGACAAGATGGCCGCCGTAACAAGATGGCTGCCATGACAAGATGGCTGCCAGGACAAGATGGCTGCCATGACAAGATGGCTGCCATGACAAGATGGCTGCCGTGACAAGATGGCCGCTGTGACAAGATGGCCACTGTGACAATATGGCTGCCATGACAAGATGGCTGCCATGACAATATGGCTGCCAGGACAAGATGGCCACCATGACAAGATGGCTGCTGTGACAAGATGGCTGCCATGACAAGATGGCCGTCACAGCAAGATGGCTGCCATGACAAGATGGCCACTGTGACAAGATGGCTGCCATGACAAGATGGCTGCCAGGACAAGATGGCCACCATGACAAGATGGCTGCCATGACAAGATGGCTGCCGTGACAAGATGGCTGCCATGACAAGATGGCCACCATGACAAGATGGCTGCCATGACAAGATGGCTACCATGACAAAATGGCCACCATGACAAGATGGCCGTCACGGCAAGATGGTTGCCATGACAAGATGGCTGACATGGCAAGATGGCCACCATGACAAGATGGCCACCATGACAAGATGGCCGCCATGACAAGATGGCTGCCATGACAAGATGGCCGCCATGACAAGATGGCCACCATGAGAAGACGGCTGCCATGACAAGATGGCTGCCATGACAAGATGGCTGCCATGACAAGATGGCTGCCGTGACAAGATGGCTGACATGACAAGATGGCCGCCATGACAAGATGGCTGCCATGACAAGATGGTTGCCATGACAAGATGGCCACCATGACAAGATGGCTGCCATGACAAGATGGCCACCATGACAAGATGGCCGCCGTGACAAGATGGCCACCATGACAAGATGGCCGCCGTGACAAGATGGCTGCCATGACAAGATGGCTGCCGTAACAAGATGGCTGACACGGCAAGATGGACACCAAGGTAAGATGGCTGCTGTGACAAGATGGCTGCCATGACAAGATGGCTACCATGACAAAATGGCCACCATGACAAGATGGCCGTCACGGCAAGATGGTTGCCATGACAAGATGGCCACCATGACAAGATGGCTGCCATGACAAGGTGGACACCATGACAAGGTGGACACCATGACAAGATGGCTGCCATGACAAGATGGCTGACATGGCAAGATGGACACCAAGGTAAGATGGCTGCTGTGACAAGATGGCTGCCATGACAAGATGGCTGCCATGACAAGATGGCTGCCGTAACAAGATGGCTGCCGTGACAAGATGGCTGCCATGACAAGATGGCTGCCGTAACAAGATGGCTGCCATGACAAGATGGCTGCCATGACAAGATGGCTGCTGTGACAAGATGGCCGCCATGACAAGATGGCCACCATGACAAGATGGCCGCCATGACAAGATGGCTGCCAGGACAAGAAGGCCACCATGAGAAGACGGCTGCCATGACAAGGTGGCTGCCATGACAAGATGGCTACCATGACAAAATGGCTGCCATGACAAGATGGCCACTGTGACAAGATGGCCGCTGTGACAATATGGCTGCCATGACAAGATGGCTGCCATGACAAGATGGCCACCATGACAAGATGGCTGCCATGACAAGATGGCTGCCATGACAAGATGGCCGCCATGACAAGATGGCCGCCATGACAAGATGGCCGCCATGACAAGATGGCCGCCGTGACAAGATGGCTGCCATGACAAGATGGCTGCCGTGACAAGATGGCTGCCGTGACAAGATGGCCGCCGTGACAAGATGGCCGCCGTGACAAGATGGCTGCTGTGACAAGATGGCCGCCGTGACAAGATGGCTGCTCCCTCTCACCCACCCAAGACAAGATGGTGGCTCCCTAGGGGGGGGGGAGCTGAGAGACTGGGAGGGACTGGGAGGGGCTTAAAGGGCACTGGGAGGGACTTAAAGGGAACTGGGAGGGACTGGGAGGGATTTAAAGGGCACTGGGAGGGACTGGGAGGGACTAAAAGGGCACTGGGAGGGACTTAAAGGGAACTGGGAGGGACTGGGAGGGCCTTAAAGGGCACTGGGAGGGGAACTGGGAACACTGGGAGGGACTAAAGGGGCACTGGGAGGGACTGGGAGGGGAACTGGGAACACTGGGAGGGACTAAAGGGGCACTGGGAGGGACTGGGAGGGGAACTGGGAACACTGGGAGGGACTAAAGGGGCACTGGGAGGGACTGGGAGGGGAACTGGGAACACTGGGAGGGACTAAAAGGGCACTGGGAGGGACTGGGAGGGATTTAAAGGGCACTGGGAGGGACTGGGAGGGGAACTGGGAACACTGGGAAGGCACTGGGAGGGACTGGGAGGGACTGGGAGGGCACTGGGAGGGACTGGGAGGGCCTTAAAGGGCACTGGGAGGGCCCTAAACTGGTTCATACTGGTCTGGCCTGGCCCCTAGTGTTTCCCATCCCGTGTGCAGTACCAGCTGCCGCCACTAGGGGGCGCCGAGAGTACTGAGAGGGCATTAGGAGGGCGCTAGGGGAGGTTGGTTCCCGCTCCGAACTGGTCCCTACTGGTTTGTCCTGGTTCCTACTGGTTTGTACTGGTGCTCACCAGCGCCCGCAGCCCCAGCAGCAGTCGGGCTCCGTGCCGAGGCCGCAGCAGCCGCGGCGCCGCCTCCGCCAGCGTCTCCAGCAGCCGCAGCGTCTGGGGAAACTGAGGCCGCAGGCGGCGCCGCAGAGACACCCACGAAGCCGCCAGGGCCAGCCGCAGCCTGCAGGGGGCGGGGCCTGAGCGCTTAAGACACGCCCACCGGGCCTCAAGCCCCGCCCACAGCCACTAAGCTCCCCCTGTAGGGTCTTAAGTCTCACCTATAGGCTCCAAGTCCCACCTATAGGCTCCAAGTCCCACCTACAGGGTCCTAAGTCCCACCTATAGGCTCCAAGTCCCACCTACAGGGTCCTAAGTCCCACCTACAGGGTCCTAAGTCCCACCCATAGGCTCCAAGTCCCACCTACAGGGTCCTAAGTCCCACCCATAGGCTCCAAGTCCCACCTACAGGGTCCTAAGTTCCACCTATAGGCTCCAAGTCCCACCTACAGGGTCCTAAGTCCCACCCATAGGCTCCAAGTCCCACCTACAGGGTCCTAAGTCCCACCAATCCCACCAATAGGCACCAAGTTCCACCTACAGGGTCCTAAGTCCCACCTACAGGGTCCTAAGTCCCACCAATAGGCTCCAAGTCCCACCTACAGGGTCCTAAGTTCCACCTATAGGCTCCAAGTCCCACCTACAGGGTCCTAAGTCCCACCCATAGGCTCCAAGTCCCACCTACAGGGTCCTAAGTCCCACCTACAGGGTCCTAAGTCCCACCAATAGGCTCCAAGTGCCACCTACAGGGTCCTAAGTCCCACCCATAGGCACCGAGTCCCACCTACAGGGTCCTAAGTCCCACCCATAGGCTCCAAGTCCCACCTACAGGGTCCTAAGTTCCACCTATAGGCTCCAAGTCCCACCTACAGGGTCCTAAGTCCCACCTATAGGCACCAAGTCCCACCTACAGGGTCCTAAGTCCCACCCATAGGCTCCAAGTCCCACCTACAGGGTCCTAAGTCCCACCTATAGGGTCCTAAGTCCCACCAATAGGCTCCAAGTGCCACCTACAGGGTCCTAAGTCCCACCCATAGGCTCCAAGTCCCACCTACAGGGTCCTAAGTTCCACCTATAGGCTCCAAGTCCCTCCTACAGGGTCCTAAGTCCCACCCATAGGCTCCAAGTCCCACCTACAGGGTCCTAAGTCCCACCTATAGGCTCCAAGTCCCTCCTACAGGGTCCTAAGTCCCACCCATAGGCACCAAGTCCCATCTACAGGGTCCTAAGTTCCACCTATAGGCTCCAAGTCCCACCTACAGGGTCCTAAGTCCCACCCATAGGCTCCAAGTCCCACCTACAGGGTCCTAAGTCCCACCAATCCCACCAATAGGCACCAAGTTCCACCTACAGGGTCCTAAGTCCCACCTACAGGGTCCTAAGTCCCACCTATAGGCTCCAAGTCCCACCTACAGTGTCCTAAGTCCCACCCATAGGCTCCAAGTGCCACCTACAGGGTCCTAAGTCCCACCCATAGGCACCGAGTCCCATCTACAGTGTCCTAAGTCCCACCTATAGGCTCCAAGTGCCACCTACAGGGTCCTAAGTCCCACCCATAGGCTCCAAGTCCCACCTACAGGGTCCTAAGTTCCACCTACAGGGTCCTAAGTCCCACCTACAGGGTCCTAAGTCCCACCTACAGGGTCCTAAGTCCCACCAATAGGCTCCAAGTGCCACCTACAGGGTCCTAAGTCCCACCCATAGGCACCGAGTCCCACCTACAGGGTCCTAAGTCCCACCCATAGGCTCCAAGTCCCACCTACAGGGTCCTAAGTCCCACCCATAGGCTCCAAGTCCCACCTACAGGGTCCTAAGTCCCACCTATAGCCTCCAAGTGCCACCTACAGGGTCCTAAGTCCCACCCATAGGCTCCAAGTCCCACCTACAGGGTCCTAAGTCCCACCTATAGGCTCCAAGTCCCACCTACAGTGTCCTAAGTCCCACCCATAGGCTCCAAGTCCCACCTACAGGGTCCTAAGTCCCACCCATAGGCTCCAAGTCCCATCTACAGGGTCCTAAGTCCCACCTATAGGCTCCAAGTCCCACCTACAGGGTCCTAAGTCCCACCTATAGGCTCCAAGCGCCTCCACAGGGTCCTAAGTCCCGCCCGCAGGAGCCCCCCCAGTCCCTCCCAGTGACTCCCAGTTCCCCCCAGTGTGCCTTCCCGTTGCCTCCCAGTGCTCCCCAGCTCCTCCCAGTTCCCTCCCATTGTTCCCCAGTGAATCCCAGTGCCCACACGTTGCCTCCCAGTCCCTCCCAGTTCCCTCTCAGTGCTCCCCAGTCCCTCCCCATGAATCCCAGTCCCTCCCAGTGCCTCCCATTGCATCCCAGTGCCTCCCCATGAATCCCAGTCCCTCCCAGTTTCCCCCAGTGCATCCCAGTCCCCCCCTCAGCATCTCCCGGCGCATCCTCACACCCTCCCAGTGCCCCCAGTCCCTCCCAGTCCCCACCTTCCCCCTCCCAGTGACCCCCTCCCCCTTCCCAGTCCAGCCCAGTCCCTCCCAGTTCCCCCATTCCCCCTCCCAGTCCCTCCCAGTTCACCTCGCCTCTCCCCCCATGCCTCTTCCCAACGCGCGCGGCGGTCGCGCCGCTAGTGACGTCATCGAGCGGCGACCGCTTCCCCCCCTTCCCCTTTTCCCTTTCCCCATTGGGGACCTTCCCAGTGCCCCCAGTTCCCCTCCCAGTCCCTCCCAGTTCCCCAAACTGGGGGTTTTGCCCCCAAGACAAAACCACCAGGGAGCAGAGACCAGTCCAGAGGCTTTACTGGGAGCCCCAAGGCCTCACTGGGAGCCAGACTGGGAGCCCTATGGGTCATACTGGGAGCACTGGGAGCCGGACTGGGAGCACTGGGAGTCCTAGGACTCCACTGGGAGCCAGACTGGGAGCCCTATGGGTCATACTGGGAGCCCTATGAGTCATACTGGGAGCACTGGTGCTGTACAGGGATCATACTGGGAGCGCTGGGAGCCAGACTGGGAGCACTGGGAGCCCCAGGGCTTCACTGGGAGCCAGACTGGGAGCACTGGGAGCCAGACTGGGAGCCCTAC
The DNA here is from genome assembly GCA_033558105.1 of Coccyzus lansbergi. Lineage (NCBI taxonomy): Eukaryota > Metazoa > Chordata > Aves > Cuculiformes > Coccyzidae > Coccyzus > Coccyzus lansbergi. The sequence continues at coordinate 7,570 of JAUMJK010001091.1, forward strand.
GGGTCATACTGGGAGCACTGGTGCTGTACTGGGATCATACTGGGAGCACCGGGAGCCAGACTGGGAGCCCTATGGGTCATACTGGGAGCCCTATGGGTCATACTGAGAGCACTGGTGCCAGACTGGGAGCACTGGTGCTGTACTGGGATCATACTGGGAGCCCTATGGGTCATACTGGGAGCACTGGGAGCCCCAGGACTCCACTGGGAGGCAGACTGGGAGCCCTATGGGTCATACTGGGAGCACTGGTGCAGTACTGGGATCATACTGGGAGCGCTGGGAGCCAGACTGGGCTCGTGCTTGCAGAGCTGAGGCTCATACTGGTTTGTACTGGTCCGTACTGGGAGTGCCGGGTTCCACACTGGGCTTCTGGTTGCAAAGCAGAGGCTCAGGCTGCTTGTACTGGGCCGTACTGGTCCATACTGGTCGTGCATATCCGTGCGGGGCTCATACTGGTGTTGTACTGGTCTGCACTGGTCCGTACTGGTCCTCACCGCTCTGTACTGGGCCGTACTGGTCTGTACTGGGGCCGTCCCCTCCCCTCACCAGCAGCACTGGTCCCAGCCCCTCGGTCAGCACCTCCAGGAACTCCACGTCTCACCAGTTAAGGACCAGTTCACACCAGTTTGAGCCCATCCCGACCCTCCCAGTGCTCCCAGTCCCTCCCAGTTCCCCCAGTCCCCCTCCCAGTCCTTCCCAGTCCTTCCAGTCCTTCCCAGTCCCTCCCAGTGCTCCCAGTCCCCCTCCCAGTCCCTCCCAGTCCCTCCCAGTCCTTCCCAGTCCCTCCCAGTGCCTCCATTCCCCCTCCCAGTGCCCCCATTCCCCTTCCCAGTCCCTTCCAGTCCTTCCCAGTCCCTCCCAGTCCCTCCCAGTGCTCCCGTTCCCCCTCCCAGTCCTTCCAATCCCTCCCAGTCTCTCTATTCCCCCTCCCAGTCCCTCCAGTCCCTCCCAGTCCCTCCATTCCCCTTCCCAGTCCCTCCCAATCCCCCTATTCCCCCTCCCAGTCCCTCCCAGTTCCCCCATTCCCCCTCCCAGTCCCTCCCAGTGCCTCCATTCCCCATCCCAGTCCTTCCAGTCCCTCCCAGTCTCTCTATTCCCCCTCCCAGTCCTTCCCAGTCCCTCCCAGTCCCTCCATTCCCCCTCCCAGTCCTTCCCAGTCCCTCCCAGTCCCTCCATTCCCCATCCCAGTCCTTCCCAGTCCCTCCCAGTGCCTCCATTCCCCCTCCCAGTCCTTCCCAGTCCCTCCCAGTCTCTCTATTCCCCTCCCAGTCCTTCCCAGTCCCTCCCAGTCTCTCTATTCCCCCTCCCAGTCCTTCCCAGTCCCTCCCAATCCCCCTATTCCCCCTCCCAGTCCTTCCCAGTCCCTCCCAGTGCCTCCATTCCCCATCCCAGTCCCTCCCAATCCCCCTATTCCCCCTCCCAGTCCCTCCCAGTGCCCCCATTCCCCCTCCCAGTCCTTCCCAGTCCCTCCCAGTGCCCCCATTCCCCCTCCCAGTGCCTCCCAGTGGGGATGCAGGAGTCGGGGCGCCGGGTTGGGGGGGGCGGCAGGTCGAGGAGGACCAGCCTGGCGCCCCCCGAGTGCTGCCCCACGGCCGCGTTCAGCCGCTGCGCCGCGTGCATCCGCCGCACGTTGCCCCTGCACCAGTACAAACCAGTACAAACCAGTACGAACCAGTACACACCAGTATGGACCCAATCCCACTCTATCCAGCCTCAGTCAGGCCCTCCCAGTGCCTCCAACTTCACTCCCGCTGCCCCCATTCCCCCTCCCAGTCCCTCCATTCCCCCTCCCAGTCCCCTCCCAGTGCCTCCCAGTCCCTCCCAGTTCCCTCCCAGTGCCTCCAGTTCCCTCCCAGTATCCCCAGCTTGACTCACAAACTGGGGCCACGAGGATGTCCCTCCTCCTCCTCGTCCTCGTCCTCGGCCGCGCTGGGAACCACCGAGGGGGGAGGCCCTCCCTGCGGCCACGACCAGTATAAACCAGTATAAACCAGTATAGACCAGTATAGACCAGTATAGACCAGTGCCAACCCCGCAACCCCCTCCCAGCGCAACCCAGTGCTCCCAGTGCCCTCCTCAGTGCCTTCCAGTGCCCTCACACTCCCTCCCAGTGCTTCCCAGTCCCTCCCAGTGCTTCCCAGTGCCTCCCAGTGCCCTCCCAGTGCCTCCCAGTGCTCCCAGTTCGTACCTGGGCCGCCTTGGCCAGCTGCATCTGCCGCAGCATCTGCGCTCGTTGCTCCATCATCAGGGTTCGCTCGTAGGCGTCGGCTGAGACGTCACTGTCATCCTTTGGGGGGGGGGGGGAAAAAAAAGGCCATTTTTGGGGTAAAAACCGGCGATTTTGGGGCTGGGCGGAACCATAGCAGGGGGGAACTAAAAGGAAAGGGCGTGGGGAAGGGATTGGAGGTTGCACCGAGGGGGCCTGGGGGGCGGGAAAGGGGGTTGCACCAGAGTGAGTGAATGGGGAGCAATAGGAGTGAATGGGAGAGGAGGAAGTGGGGTTGGGGGGGAACTGGTCTGTACTGGTTTGTACTGGTCTCACCAGCTCGACGACGTGCGCCTGGGCCTGCAGGCCCCTCCGTCGGGCCTCGGCCTCCAGCAGGCGCCGCAGCCCCAGGCTGTTCTCCCGCAGGGAGGCCACTGCGAAGAGGCGGACGCGGCTGCCGCGCCACGACTGATGGAGGGCAGGGGACACCATAGAGAGGGAGAGCAGAGAGACCCCAGAGAGAGACCATAGAGACCATAGAGAGAGAGAGAGAGAGACCATAGAGACCCATAAAGACACATAGAGACCCCATAGAGACCATAGAGACACATAGAGAGACCATAGAGAACATAGAGACCCCATAGAGACTATAGAGACCCACAGAGACCCCATAGACACCATAGAGACACATAGAGACTCATAGAGACCCCATAGAGATCCCACAGAGACCCCATAGAGACACATAGAGACCCCATAGAGGATCATAGAGACCCCATAGACACCATAGAGACCCAATAGAGACCCCATACAGACCCCATATACGCCCATAGAGACCCCATAGAGACCCACAGAGGCTCATAGAGACCCACAGAGACCCCATAGAAACCATAGAGACCCAATAGAGACCCCGTAAAGACCCATAGAGCCCATAGAGACCCCACAGAGAACCATAGGGACACATAGAGACCCCATAGAGCCCATAGAGACCCCATAGAGACCCATAGAGACCCCATAGAGACCACAAAGACCCATAGAGACCCAATAGAGTCCCATAGAGAGACCATAGAGACTCATAGAGACACATAGAGACCCCATAGAGACAGATAGAGACCCCATAGAGACCCATAGAGGCTCATAGAGACCCCATAGACACTATAGTGACCCCACAGAGACACATAGAGACCCCACAGAGACCCCATAGAGCTCCCATAGATACCCATAGAGACCCCACAGAGACCACAGAGACCCATAGAGACCCCACAGAGACCCCATAGACCCCATAGAGCTCCCATAGATACCCATAGAGACCCCACAGAGACCACAGAGACCCATAGAGAACCCACAGAGACACATAGAGACCCCATAGAGAACCCACAGAGACCCCATAGACGACCCCCCCCCCGGCCTAGGTTACCGGGTGCCTCCGCAGCAGGAGGGGCAGGAGGGTGAGCAGCCGCCCGTCTCCCACCACCCACCAGACGTCCAGGGTCCCCCCCTGCGCCCCCAGCTCCAGGGGCCCCTTGGCCACCAGCACCGCGCGGCCACCGGCCCCCGACACCCGCAGCAGCTCTGGGAGGGGGAAGAAGAGAATCCATGAGACACCCCCCCCACAAAACACCCCCAAATCCCACCCCCCCAGACCCCCCCCAGACCCCCCGGATACCGACGAAGGCTCTGGCGTGGGGGGGTTCCCGTCGGGGCCAGCCCAGCAGGATGGTGTTGGGGCGCAGAGCCCCGAGGCCGCAGCCCTGCACCAGCGACCCCAGCTCCTTGGGGGGGCCCCAGGAGGCCCCCGGCCCCACCAGCACCTGCACGAAGCCGCGGGCGCCCTCGGCCGACAGGGCAGCCCGGAGGGCCTGGATGGGGGGAGAAAAGGGGGGGTGAAGAGGGGGGGGACCCCAGAGCTATAGGGGAACCCCCAAACCCCCCCCCCCCCACAGAGCCATAGGGAACAATAGAGCCCATAGGGAACAATAGAGCCCATAGGGAACCATAGAGCCCATAGAGAACAACAGAGCCCATAGGGAACCATAGAGCCCATAGAGAACAACAGAGCCCATAGGGAACCATAGAGCCCCCATAGAGAGACCATAGAGATCATAGAGAGACCATAGACAGACCCCATAGAGCCCCATAGAGACCCCATAGAGATGCACAGAGCCCCATAGAGACCCCATAGAGACCATAGAGAAACTATAGAGACACAATAGAGACCCATAGAGCCCCATAGAGCCCCCATAGCGCCCATAGAGACCCAATAGAGACCCCATAGAGCCCATAGAGACCCATAGAGAGCCCATAGAGCCCATAGAGATCCCATAGAGCCCATAGAGACCTCATAGAGACCTCATAGAGACCCAATAGAGACCCATAGAGAGCCCATAGAGCCCCATGGAGACCCCATAGCGCCCATAGAGACCCAATAGAGACCCCATAGAGCCCATAGAGCCCCATAGAGACCGATAGAGACCCCATAGAGCCCATAGAGATCCCATAGAGCCCTCATAGAGACCTCATAGAGACCCAATAGAGACCCATAGAGAGCCCATAGAGCCCCATGGAGACCCAATAGAGACCCATAGACATCCCATAGAGCCCATAGAGACCCAATAGAGCCCCACAGAGACCCCATAGAGCCCCATAGAGACCCAATAGAGACCCATAGACACCCCATAAAGACCCATAGAGCCCCCATAGAGACCCCATAGAGACCCATAAAGACACATAGAGCCCCAATAGAGACCCCATAGAGACCCATAGAGACCCATAGAAGACCCCCTAGCTGCCCCACTGACCGTCTCGGCCTGGCGCGCGCGGGGCAGGTCTCGGGGCAGCTCCCCGGCCAGCACCGACCCCAGCACCGTCAGCCCCTTCCCAGTCTGCAACTGGGCGGCCAGCGCCAGCAGCTGGGGCTGTGTGGGGCGCAGCGCCGCGTCCAGCTTGACCAGCACCAGCAGCTGCGGCCTGCGGGGAGACCCATAGAGACCCCATAGAGACCCCATAGAGACCCCCATAGAGGCCTGTGTTGCCCTCCACACACATCCCCTGCCCCACACGTGTGGGTCGCTCACCTCCAGGAGGGCGCGGGGGGCTCCCCATCCTCCAGGCGCAGGAGGGCGAAGCGTGCGGCGCTGAGGAAGAGCCCCCGCAGGCCCTCGCCCCACTCACTCTGCGCCCTGAATCATAGAGACCCCATAGAGACCCATAGAGACCCATAGAGATCCCATAGAGACCCATAGAGAACCATAGAGACCCCATAGAGACACATAGAGAACCATAGAGACCCCATAGAGACCCCACAGAGACCTCATAGAGACACATAGAGACTCTATAGAGACACATAGGGACCCCATAGAGAACCATAGAGACACATAGAGACCCCATAGACACCCCATAGAGAACCATAGAGACACATAGAGATCCTATAGAGACCCCATAGAGACTCATAGAGACCCATAGAGACCTCATAGAGACCCCATAGAGACTCATAGAGACCCATAGAGACCTCATAGAGACCCCATAGAGACACATAGAGATCCTATAGAGACCCCATAGAGACTCATAGAGACCCATAGAGACCTCATAGAGACCCCATAGAGACTCATAGAGACACAGAGAGACCCCATAGAGAACCACAGAGACACATAGAGATCCTATAGAGACCCCATAGAGATCCTATAGAGACCCCATAGAGACTCACAGAGACACATAGAGAACCACAGAGACACATAGAGACCCTATAGAGAACCACAGAGACCCATAGAGACCTCATAGAGACCCCATAGAGACTCATAGAGACCCATAGAGACACATAGAGATCCTATAGAGACCCCATAGAGACTCAGAGAGACACAGAGAGACCCCATAGAGAACCACAGAGACACATAGAGATCCTATAGAGACCCCATAGAGACCCCATAGAGACACATAGAGAACCACAGAGACACACAGAGACCCCATAGAGCCCCCATAGAGCCCCCATAGAGCCTCACCCGCGGTACTCCAGGTACTTGTAGGCCGTGGCTCCGATCCCCAGGGCCAGGAGGGCGCAGGGCCAGCACGGCAGAGGAGCCAGAGCCAGGCACAGCAAGGCCCCTGCCAGAGACAGCGCCCTGCGGGACCCACAGAGACCCCATAGTGACCCATAGAGCCCCATAGACACCCCACAGAGACCCCATAGAGACCCATAGACACCCCACAGAGACCCCATAGAGAGCGCGTGGGTCTCACCAGTGGTAGAGGCGGCAGCGCGGGGCCCATCCCGGGGTGGGCAGGAGGCCCTGGAGGGCGCAGGCCAAGTTGAGGCCCAGGTAGGAGGTGAGGCAGAACCTGGGGAGGTCACATGACATCATTCGGGGGGTTGCGATGTCATCGGGAGGGGTTGTGATGTCATCAGAGGTGGGGGGGGGACGACTGCTTACACCGACAGGACGGGAGCCACCAGGTCCAAGGAGCCGAGCAGGACGCCCAGAGCCGACATGGCCGAGGTGGCCGCCAGCGGCCAGAGGCGGCCGGAGCCCAGGGCCTGCGGGAGAGAGAGAGAGAGAGGAGACGCTGTGGGTCGCTATGGGTCTGTACGGGGTCTCTATGGGGTCTCTATGGGCTCTATGGGGGCTCTATGGGGCACTAGGGGTCACTATGTGTCTCTCTCTATGGGTCACTATATGGCAGGGGATGCTCTATATGGGTCTCCATGGGTCACTATATGGCAGGGGATGCTCTATGTGCATCTCAATGCATCACTATATGGCAGAGGATGCTCTATGTTCATCTCTATGGTTCACTATATGGCAAGGGATGGTCTATATGGGTCTCAATGGATCACTATATGGCAGAGGATGCTCTATGTGGTTCTCTCTAGGTCACTATATGGCAGGGGATGCTCTATGTGGTTCTCAATGGATCACTATATGGCAGAGAATACTCTGTGCATCTCCATGGATCACTATATGGCAGAGCATCCTCTATGTGGTTACCAATGGATCACTATACGGCAGAGGACACTGTGTATATCTCTATGGGTCACTATGTGGCAGAGGATGCTCTATGTTCATCTCTATGGATCACTATATAGCAGGAGACGCTCTATGTGCATCACCATGGATCACTATATGGCAGAGCATCCTCTATGTGGTTACCAATTGATCACTATATGGCAGAGGCCACTGTGTATATCTCTATGGATCACTATGTGGCAGGGAACGCTCTATGTGTATCTGAATGGATCACTATGTGGCAGGGATGGCTATGGGTAGGCCTCATGGCTCACTATATGGCAAAGGACACTCTGTGAGGGTCTCCGTGGGTCACTATATGGCAGGGTTCGCTATGGGGCAGCCGTGGGGCAGGCAGGGGTCGGGGGGTGACTCACGTGGGGCAGGGGCAGGGCCCGTGTCCTCGCCAGCCCCCGCAGCAGCCTCGCGCCCCCGGTCAGCGCCGCCTGCCCCACGGCCGCCCCCGACAGCAGCCCCGACAGCGCCGGCAGCCACGGCCCAGGCCACCAGGCCCCCCAGGGGCCACCCGACCACCTGCGGAGCAAACTGGGGGCACTGGGAGCACTGGGAGGGCTCCCGGGGGCAGTGGGGGACGCAGGGTAGTTGGGATATTGGGAGCACTGGGAGTAATGGGAATCCCTATGGGCGATGGGACCACCCAACCCCTTGAGACTGGGGATACTGGGAGCACTGGGAACCCTCCTATGGGCACTGGGACCCCCCAACCCATTGAGACTGGGGATACTGGGAGCACTGGGAACCCTCCTATGGGCACTGGGACCACCTCACCCATTGAGACTGGGGATACTGGGAGCACTGGGAACCCTCCTATGGGGCAACCCAACCCATTGAGACTGGGGATACTGGGAGCACTGGGAACCCTCCTATGGGACAACCCAACCCATTGAGACTGGGGATACTGGGAGCACTGGGAACCCTCCTATGGGACAACCCAACCCATTGAGACTGGGGATACTGGGAGCACTGGGAACCCTCCTATGGGACAACCCAACCCCTTGAGACTGGGGATACTGGGAGCACTGGGAACCCTCCTATGGGCAATGGGACAACCCAACCCATTGAGACTGGGGATACTGGGAGCACTGGGAACACCCTCTATGGCCACTGGGGGTACTGGGAGGGCCCATACTGGTGGTTACTGGTGGTTACTGGTCTCACCTGGGCCGCAGCAGGTGCCGCTCGGAGCCCCCCCCCAGCGCCAGTGCCGCCAGCGCGACTGTGGCTGCTCGTCAGGGACCACAACCAGTATGGACCAGTATGGACCAGTGCCTCCCAGTACGGGCCCAGCGCACCCTCCCAGTCCATCCCAGTCACACCCAGTCCTCTCCCAACGCCTCCCAGGCCCCTCCCAGTCTTCCCCAGTCCCTTCCCAGACCCTCCCGGTGCCCCCATTCCCCCTCCCAGTCTCCTCCAGTTCATCCCCGTCCCTTCCATTCCCTCCCCAGTCCCTCCCAGTCCCCTCATTCCCCTCCCAGTCCGCCCAGTCCGGATGCAGGTGCCGGTGGTGACGCTGGCGGCTCCCAGGCTCCCGGCGGCCACGGCGCGGGGGGCGTCCCCCAGGGCCCCCCAGGACCCGCAGCCCCACAGGGGCCCTGCCCGACATCAAAATCTTCATTTTTCACCCCCAAAAAACGGCTTCTTCGCCCCCCAAATCTTTGGGGTTTTTAACCCCAAAAGTCTCACCCGCCGCGCTCAGGAGGCTCATGCCCAGCAAGGCCCCGAAGGACCAATCTTCATCCTCATCCTCCTCCCCGGGGGGGCGGGGCCACAGGTTCTCTGTGGGAGGGGCTTAGTGAGGCCACACCCCCTTCCATTGGCTCTAATTGGTTCTATGGTCATTACCCTCTCCATAGACTCTAATAGGCTCTATGGCCACTTCCCCCTCCATAGACTATAATGGGCTCTATGGCCACTTCCCCCTCCATAGACTATAATGGGCTCTATGGCCACGCCCCCTCCATAGACTTCCATTCATTCGGTGGCCACGCCCCCTCCATAGACTCCAATGCAACCCCTTAGGCCACGCCCCCTCCATAGCCTTCAATTGGCTATATGGCCACGCCCCCTCCATAGACTTCAATACATCCCCTTAAGCCACGCCCCTCCATAGGCTCCTATTGATTCGGTGGCCACGCCCCCTCCATAGACTATAATAGGCTATGTGGCCACGCCCCCTCCATAGACTTCAATTGGCTCTATGGCCACTTCCCCCTTCATAGACTAATTGGGTACATGGCCACGCCCCCTCCATAGACTTCAATTGGCTCTATGGCCACGCCCCCTCCATAGACCCCAATACATCCCCTTAAAGCCTCACTCTCCCATTCATCCCTATGGGCCCTGTGGGTCCCTATGGCTCAGGCCTCTCTCTATGGGTCCCTATGGGTCTCTATGGGTCCCTATGGCTCAGGTGGCTATGGGGCAGCCCCCCCCCCCCACCCCCCACAGCCCCACTCACGCTGCAGCAGGTGCGTCGCCGGCCTGTCCCTCCGCGACTCGTTGCCCTGGCAGGGCCGCAGGTAGCCACGGGGCTCTCCGGGCCAGCACGTCCTGCGGGGAGGCGGCCGAGCACTTCGTTACCCTCTCGTTAACCCTCTGGTCGGCGCAACGAGAGGAAAAGGAGGGCGACACTCACGCCTGGACGGAGACGGCGTTGCGCACGGCGCCGGCCGCTAGCCCCAGGAGGGCCAGCGCTAGCCCGGCCGGGGTAGCCGGGGCGGCTACGGGCTCGGCGTGGGGGCAGGCGGCCGCCAGGGCCAGCAGGGCCAGCAGGGCGGCCCCCAGCCCACGGCCAGCGTTCAGGCGGCCCCAGCGGCCCGAGACCCGCGGCACGGGACCCACATAGACCTGTGGGGGGAGAAGGGGGAGGTTGTGGGGCCTCTGTGGGGCTCTATGGGGCTCTATGGTGGCTCTATGGGGCTCTATGGTGCTCTGTGGGGTCTCTGTGGAGCTCTATGGGGTCTCTATGGGGCTCTGTGGGGTCTCTATGGGGTCTCTATGGATCACTATACGGCAAGGGATGCTCTGTGTGGGTCTCTATGGGTCATTATATGGCAAGGGATGATCTGTGTGGGTCCCTATGGGTCACTATATGGCAAGGGATGCTCTGTGTGGGTCCCTATGGATCACTATATGGCAAGGGATGCTCTGTGTGGGTCCCTATGGGTCACTATATGGCAGAGGATGCTCTGTGTGGGTCCCTATGGGTCACTATATGGCAAGGGATGCTCTATGTGGGTCTGTATGGATCACTATATGGCAAGGGATGCTCTGTGTGGGTCCCTATAGATCACTATATGGCAAAGCATCCTCTATGTGGATCACTATGGATCACTATATGGCAAAGCATCCTCTATGTGGATCACTATGGATCACTATATGGCAAAGCATCCTCTATGTGGATCACTATGGATCACTATATGGCAGAGAAGACACTGGGTCTCTATGGGGTCTCTATGGGGTCTCTATGGGGTCTCTGTGGGGTCTCTATGGGGTCTCTATGGGGCTGTGTGGGGTTCTCTGTGGGTCGCACTCACCATGATGAGCTCGGCCGCCCCCAGAGCGGCGGCGGCAGCCGTGAAGGCGGCGCTGAGGAAGCCGCAGAGCCCCACGGCGCCTCCGGCCTCGGGCCCCAGCGCCCCCGACAGCAGCGACAGGGGACACCCTCCTGCGCGGAGGTGACGTCATCGAGGGGGGCGGAGCCACAAGGGGGGCGGGGGGGGGGGGGGATTCCCCTTCCCCTCCTCCCCCTCCTTGGCTCACTCACCGGGGTCGGGGCCGTTGGTGGCCACGGCGCTCAGGGACAGCGAGGTCAGCGCGGTCTGGAAAGGGTTAAGTGGGGTTAGTGATTGGGGGGTTGGCCACGCCCCCTCCCTCTAGGCCACACCCACTCCTCATTGATTGGCATTTCCTGTCCCCGCCCCCCCCCCTGCTCGAGAGCTCCCTCTATGGGTCCCTATGGGTCTGAGCTCTCCCTATGGGTCCCTATGGGTCGAACCTCTCTCTATGGGTCCCTATGGGTCTGAGCTCTCTCTATGGGTCCCTATGGGTTGAGGCCGTCCCTATGGGTCGAACCTCTCTCTATGGGTCCCTATGGGTCGAACCTCTCTCTATGGGTCCTTATGGGTCCACTCTCTCTCTCTGTGGGTCCCTATGGGTCCAATCTCTCTCTATGGGTCCCTATGAGACCCTATGGGTTGAGGCCGTCCCTATGGGTCAGGTCTCTTTCTATGGGTCCCTATGGGTCCCTATGGGTCTGGGTTCTCTCTACTGCTCCCTACGGGTCCAACCTCTCTCTATGGGTCCCTATGGGTTAAGGTCATCCCTATGGGTCAGGGCTCTCTCTATTGGTCCATATGGGTCCAACCTCTCCCTATGGGTCCCTATGAGCTCCTATGGGTTGAAGTCATCCCTATGAGTCAGGGCTCTTTCTATGGGTCCCTATGGATTCCTATGGATCCAACCTCTCTCTATGGGTCCCTGTGGGTTAAGGCCATCCCTATGGGTCAGGGCTCTCTCTATTGGTCCCTATGGGTCCAACCTCTCTCTATGGGTCCCTATGAGCTCCTATGGGTTGAAGTCATCCCTATGAGCTCTTTCTATGGGTCCCTATGGATTCCTATGGATCCAACCTCTCTCTATGGGTCCCTATGGGTCCCTATGGGTTAAGGTCATCCCTATGGGTCAGGGCTCTCTCTATTGGTCCATATGGCTCCAACCTCTCTCTATGGATCCCTATGAGCTCCTATGGGTTGAAGCCATCCCTATGAGCTCTTTCTATGGGTCCCTATGGATTCCTATGGATCCAACCTCTCTCTATGGGTCCCTATGGGTCCAACCTCTCTCTATTGGTCCATATGGGTCCAACCTCTCTCTATGGATCCCTATGAGCTCCTATGGGTTGAAGCCATCCCTATGAGCTCTTTCTATGGGTCCCTATGGATTCCTATGGATCCAACCTCTCTCTATGGGTCCCTATGGGTTAAGGTCATCCCTATGGGTCAGGGCTCTCTCTACTGGTCCATATGGGTCCAACCTCTCCCTATGGGTCCCTATGAGCTCCTATGGGTTGAAGTCATCCCTATGATTAAGGGCTCTTTCTATGGGTCCCTATGGATTCCTATGGATCCAACCTCTCCCTATGGGTCCCTATGGGTCCAACCTCTCTCTATGGGTCCCTATGGGTCTGAGCTCTCCCTATGGTTCCCTATGAGCTCCTATGGGTAGAAGCCATCCCTATGATTAAGGGCTCTTTCTATGGGTCCCTATGGATTCCTATGGATCCAACCTCTCTCTATGGGTCCCTATGGGTCCCTATGGGTTAAGGTCATCCCTATGGGTCAGGGCTCTCTCTATTGGTCCCTATGGGTCCAACCTCTCTCTATGGGTCCCTATGGGTCTGAGCTCTCTCTATGGATCCCTATGAGCTCCTATGGGTTGAAGTCATCCCTATGATTAAGGGTTCTTTCTATGGGTCCCTATGGATTCCTATGGGTCCAACCTCTCTCTATGGGTCCCTATGAGCTCCTATGGGTTGAGACCAACCCTATGGGTCAGTGCTCATTCTATGGGTCCCCGTGGGTCAGTGCCGTCCCCATGTCCGTCCCCCCCCGGCTCACGCAGGCTCCCAGCAGCAGCGCGATGGCCCCGGCCTGCAGCAGCCCTCCCGTGGCCACCACCCACGGCAGCCGCAGCACCAGCACCAGCCCCAGCGGCGTCTGCAGCGCCGGCAGCGCCACCGCCCTCAGCGCCCCCGGTCGGGGTCCCTAGAGGGGGGGAAAAAAAAACACCCCCAGTCTGAGGCCCCAGATCCCCCACAAACCCCTCTGCCCCCCAACAACCCCTACTCCCCAATCCCCACTCCCCAAACCCACTGGGTCCCTCCCAATCCCCACTCCCCACCCCATTGAGTTTCCCCCATTCGTTTGCCTCAGCGCAACCTCCTTTCCCTTCCCCCACGCGCCTCAGCGCATCCCGCAATCCCTTCCCCCTCCCCCTGCACTTTGGTTCCGCCTTCACTTTGGTTTCCCGCCCCCCCCCCCTCCCCATTGGATTCCCTCATTCATTTGCCTCAGCGTCCCCTCCTTTCCCTTCCCCCACGTGCCTCGGTGCGCCCAACAACCCCGTCCCCCTCACCCTGCACGTTGGTTCCCCCTTCACTTTGGTTCCCCCTCCCCCATATTAGATTCCCTCATTCATTCATTCATTCATTCAGCCTGGTGCCCCCTCCTTTCCCTTCCCCCCCCCCCCCCCCCATGTGTACCCTACAATCTCTTCCCCCCCCACCCCCTGCACTTTGGTTCCTCCCTCTCCACATGTCCCCTCCCTCCAGCTGTTGCGTCCCCTCCAGATGCTTCCCCCCCTCCCCGTCCCCTCCAGCTGTTGTGCTCACGGGTCGGCGGTGGCCGTCGGGGCTCAGGGCGCTGTAGGGAGCCATTCGGCGCAGCACGGCCGGGACGCGGGGGCGGGTGGCCAGTTCCTCCTGGTTGGGGGATAAATAACAGGTTAACGAGAAGGCCCTAACGACCCCCACAGAGCTAACGAGTCGCCCGCCTAAAGGGACTCACCTCGAAGAGCGCCAGGTCCTGGGGGGGCCCTGTGTCGCCTCCACGGTGGGGGATGGGGCCTCGGCGAGGGGGAGGAGCCTCGGCCGAGGGGGAGGGGCTGGCGCTGCTGCCGGGGGGGCGGGAGCTGGAGGGGGAGGGGGGCTCGGGGCTGGAGGAGGACGACATGGCCGATGCGCCAGGTCGACGGGGTCAGCAGGAGGTCACGACATGGCCAACATGGCCGCCGACGGGTCAGCAGGGTCGGAGAGAGGTCGCCAAGATGGCTGCTGTAGGGTCACTGAGAGGTCACCAAGATGGCTGCTGTGGGGTCGGAGAGAGGTCACCAAGATGGCTGCTGTGGGGTCGGAGAGAGGTCACCAAGATGGCTGCTGTGGGGTTGGAGAGAGGTCACCAAGATGGCTGCTGTGGGGTCAGCGAGAGGTCATCAAGATGGCTGCTGTGGGGTTAGAAAGAGGTCACCAAGATGGTCGCCACGAGGTCAAGAATCCAACATGGCCGACTCGATGTCACCAGGAGGTCAGTAGGGTCACCGAGAGGTCGCCAAGATGGCCACTGCAGGGTCACTGAGAGGTCACCAAGATGGTCGCTGCAGGGTCAGCGAGAGGTCACCAAGATGGCCACCACGAGGTCAACACGAGGTCATGAATCCAACATGGCCGACTCGAAGTCACCAGGAGGTCAGCAGGGTCACCGAGAGGTCACCAAGATGGCCGCCATGGGGGTCAGTGAGAGGTCACCAAGATGGCCGCTGAAAAGCAGAGAAAGGGCTGAGATTATGGGAGAAAAAAGGAGAATTTTTGAGGAAAAAGGAGATTTTTTTTAGCTCAAAAAATCATTTTTAAGGGAAAAGGATCAATTTTGGGAGAAAAAAGTAACACTTTTGAAAGAAAAAGATGACTTTTTGGGAGTAAAAGGATCATTTTAAGGCGAAAAAGATCATTTTAAGGGGAAAAAGATCATTTTCGGGTGAAAAGGAGCAATTTTGGGGGCATCAAAGAACCATTTTGGGGAAGAAAAGGGCAATTTTTCCAATTTAAGGTTCATTTTCTTGGAGAAAAGAAGCTTTTTGGGAGGAAAAAAAGGTCAATTTTAGAGGCGAAAGAGCCTTTTTGGGGCGAAAATTTACCATTTTGGGCGAAAAAGGGAGAAGTTGTGGCAAAAGGAGACTTTTAAAGGGGAAAAAAATAAGCAGCTTGAAGGGAAAAAAGACTCATTTTGAGAGAAAAAATAAGCAGTTTGAAGGGAAAAAGACTCATTTTGAGGGAAAAAGACTCATTTTGAGGGAAAAAATAAGCAGTTTGAAGGGGAAAAGACTCATTTTGAGGGAAAAAGACTCATTTTGAGGGAAAAAATAAGCAGTTTGAAGGGGAAAAGACTCATTTTGAGGGAAAAAGACTCGTTTTGAGAGAAAAAATAAGCAGTTTGAAGGGGAAAAGACTCATTTTGAGGGAAAAAGACTCGTTTTGAGAGAAAAAATAAGCAGTTTGAAGGGGAAAAGACTCATTTTGAGGGAAAAAGACTCGTTTTGAGGGAAAAAATAAGTAGTTTGAAGGGAAAAAAGACTCATTTTGAGGGAAAAAGACTCATTTTGAGGGAAAAAATAAGCAGTTTGAAGGGGAAAAGACTCATTTTGAGGGAAAAAGACATTTTGAGGGAAAAAACAAGCAGTTTGAAGGGAAAAAAGACTCATTTTGAGGGAAAAAGACTCATTTTGAGGGAAAAAATAAGCAGTTTGAAGGGAAAAAAGACTCATTTTGAGGGAAAAAGACTCGTTTTGAGGGAAAAAATAAGCAGTTTGAAGGGGAAAAGGACTCATTTTTGGGGAAAAGGAGCTTGTTTTGGCAGAAAAAGGTTCATTTTTGGGTTAGAAATGGAGCATTTTGGGGCTGGAGCAGGTTTAAAAGGGAAAAGGGAGACTTTTGGGGCTCAAAGAGGCTTCTTTTGGGGCGAAAAGGGCGATTGTCAAGGGTTAAAAGAAGGAGGTTGGCGTCTCCTCCTCCCTCTCCTTCCGTCCCCAGTGGAGTTTTGGGGGAAAAACCCGCGATTTTGGTGCTTTTCAGCCTCCCCCCCCCCCAGCCCCTTAATCCCCCTTAAGGCGCCATCTTGGGGGCTTCTTCCCCCTCCCTGAAGGGGGAAAGAAAAGGCGGGAAAGAGCGTTTACCTGAGGGGGGAAAAGGGCGGGAAGGAGCGGCGCTGCGCAGGGGGGGCGTGGCCAAGGGGGCCATAGAAAGTAATGGGAGGGGGCGTGGCCAACGCTCCATAGAAAGTAATGGGAGGGGGCGCGGCTAAGGCGCCATAGGGACGAAAGGGGAGGTGGCCGCTCCGTAGAAAGTAATGGGAGGGGGCGTGGCCAAGGCGCCGCATAGGGAGGAATGGGGAGGTGGCCGCTCCATAGAGAGTAATGGGAGGGGGCGTGGCCAAGGCGCCGCATAGGGAGGAATGGGAGGGGGCGTGGCCAAGGCGCCGCATAGAGAGGAATGGGGAGGTGGCCGCTCCATAGAGAGTAATGGGAGGGGGCGTGGCCAAGGCGCCGCATAGAGAGGAATGGGGAGGTGGCCGCTCCATAGAGAGTAATGGGAGGGGGCGTGGCCAAGGGTGCCATAGGGGATAACGGGAGGGGGCGTGGCCAGGAACGCAATAGAGTTTAATAGGAGGGGACGTGGCCAAAGCGAAATAGGGTTTAATGGGAAGGGGCGTGGCCAACTCGCCTAATAAGGTTGAATGGAGGGGGCGTGGCTTAGGGGCCTGGGCCATAGATTCCATTGCTGAGGGTTCCCTAAGACCCCTCTAGGGACACCCAGGACCCTCCCCAGACCCTTCTAAGTCCCTCAGGATCCTTCTAGAACCCTCCCCCCCCCCAGGACCCTTTCATGACCCTTTTAAGACCCTCAGACCCCTTCCAGGACCCCAAAGCGAGGCTTCGAAAAGGCCCAAGACCCAGAGAGCTGGAGGTGACCCTGAAACCAGCGCTGAATCAAAACAGACTCCGAGACTCTTCTTGAGGTTTTCAAAAACGGTTTATAAAAAGCCGCCAAAGCGACTGGGGGATGAGACGGGAGACGCAGTAACCGCGTTTGGGAGCTGCGGTAGCCACACTCAAGAGCTGGATGTGGGGGGGGTTCTCAGAGCAGGGGCCGAGCCTGCTGGGTGGGCAGGACCCCGAAGCGGCGCTTGAGAGCCAAACGGTGGCGGGAGAAGCGATCGTCCGGGGAGAAGCGAGCAGGGTGAGCCGACTGGGTGGGCTGCCCG
>JAUMJK010001092.1:1800000-1960000 GCA_033558105.1 Coccyzus lansbergi
AAAGTACACAGTTGGACAAGACTAGTACATAGAACTATGTAAAGAGAAATGTTATTAGTTCACAGGCCCAGATGAAAACATTCAAGATAATACACAAACAAAAACTTTGAGCTATCGTTACTATTCCTCTGAAGAATCATTAGTAAAATTATTAATTATTTCATTCTATGAACACTTGTCTAAATATGGCCATGCCTAAACCATGTGATAGAAGAAGCTGCACTTGAAATAAAGTTACAGAACAATAAAATACGTGTGCATAAAACAGGGGGGGGGAAAGTGGTGAATCACTAGAAAAAAATGGCCAGGACACAACTTCTACATAGAAAGCAACAGAACTGCAGAAGGTTATTCATGCTGAAGATGGGAGAAACCTAGAGCTGGAAAATATAGGAAAAGATGAGATGGGTGATGGGTAGAGTGCCATGGTGCATCTCTCACATCAAGGCCCCTGACTCTCACCACTGAATCCAGCAGTGAAACGTCTACTTCTAAGTCTAGATGACAAGCACTCCAGAATGGATCCATGCAAATAAAATGGGTAAACCAACCAGCTCTACAATGTCTGTTGCCAGACAACTACCAACTACCTTACAGCAATTCTCAGTTGATAGGTAATAATGTTATGAACACACAGGTAAATGATAAAAAAAAAAAAAAAATGGACCGTGATGTTTTCATTGGTTAAACATCATTGAAAACAGCAGTGAACCTAAGAAAAACAGTCTATATCATCCATGCCTGTATAGTGTAGAGTTAACTTTTTATGTGCCTTACGTAGAGGAAGACATCTAAGTAATGTTTTCTTAAATAATTTTATAAATGCTTTTCTAGAATGTAAGTCAGTAAAACAAAACCCAGTTGGAACACAAATGACAATGAACCAGCAGCATAAGCACTATGTCCAAGAAGAAAAGTAGAATGAGTGCAGACAAAAAAATTCAATGCTTTTACTACCTAAGAAAACCTGTCTGGTATCAACCAAAAGCAAATCTATCTATACAGTCAGTAAAGCAGTTTAATGCAGGCCTATGATGAACTTCTGCTAATAGATGCTGTTTCATACAGACCTTCCTTTTTGCTTTGGGTTCTATTAAAATAGATCTTAGGTGCCTGAAATTACTTGCTTTTTCTATAACACACTGTAAAGTCTGGTTCCTTCATTGGTTTCAAAGACCTGTTGTTTATAAGAAGTCAATGAAGAAAGGCATCTTCCAAAATGAAAGGAATCTAAGACAAATATCCACCTGCAGGATTTTCAAATACAAAAGCTCTGTTAATTATTCAGCAGCTTGCCCAGCCCCAATGACAAGTAAAATTCTTCTTTTTGAGAGAACAAGGAGAGACCATCTAGACCAGAGAGAGTGCCTAGAGAAATAAATTCCCATACTTTACATGTTATAATTGGAAAATAACATTCAGTACCTTTTACAAATAATTAAGTTTATAATAAACAAATGGTAACTATGTTGGCCCATACTTCAAGAGACTAATTTTTAAATTCCTCAAGCACATAATTTAAAATGTATTTGTACTTGCTGATCACCTCCAGTACAAAAGGAACCTCTTGCAAAACAAGAACCTCAGTTGCCAAAGGAAGTAATGAATGCAATTACATCTGAGGAATAATTTATATAAATGCTTTAGCTTGGGTCAGGATGAAATCTTTTCATCACCTTCCCTACCAGTAACACAATGGTAAAACTTTGAGATATTATTACAGCTACAGATTTAAAATGGCCAAGGGCCTGGCTGTTATCTACTGAGACTCACGCAATTTCCCATTTTTCTGGGGCAAATGACTTCTTTCACCCTCAATACTGTCCTTGGTGGAGAGAGGGAGAAATCGAAAATCTGAACTTTCCCTCCCTCTGACCCCACTCGATTTCCAAAAAGTCTAAACTAAGATGGGATATGGAAATTCTAGGGGATTAGCTTGTTGCAGAGGCCACTAAATGGGAACAGAAAAATCACACTTTTTAGCTACTAATATTAAAATAAGGTAAAGCTATCCGTATAAACAAAAAAAAAGTGTCCTCCCAACCCATTCCAACACTGACCCATCTTACAGACAATCAAATCTATTTGCATGTTCCACTTGTTACATTAAATAGACAGACAGCACTTAATGAGTTACACAACGTTACATAGTCAGTTCATTCCTATGTTATGACATCACATCTACATAAAGGCCTTCTTGACCATACTTTCCCAGATTTCCTCTTGTCAGCTGTGGAGGACACCCAGAGAACACAGGTGCTTCCTTAGTTCCAAATGTGTCAGGCATGGTAAACCACAACTTATAGGCAACACAATCATGGTACTTCAGTAGATCTAGCTAAAACTGAAGCAGGGCATAAAAAAGCGAAACAACACTGCTCTCATCAGACAGAGCCCATTTGCAAATGTTGAATTTCAGCACCTAATTGGATGAGTTCTCAGAATTTTTCTTAGTGGTTTGTTGGTTGTTTTTTCATTTTGTCTCATCACTCCACGAGAAAAGAGAGATGATAATTTAGTAAGAAATTAATGCTTTATGATTCCCACTTATTCTTCCTGAATGTAGGTCACCATGTTTCGAACATATTTTTTTGTTTAAGTCTAGTTTGATCCATTTTCTAGTTATACACAAATTTAAAGTAATTGAGACGCTGTCTTCAAGGAACAACATTTTAAAGTACTCCCCAATGCAGATGTAAAACATTTGGCAGTTTAAGTAATATGAAACAAAGCCTATAGCCTCATACAAATACACAATGTGTATTTCTAAAATACTCTTTCTGTGCAACTTTTTTAAAGGTTTCACATCTTTTGTATAGGGAACTATACAAGTACAGAAAAACTGTCATCACCATCACGCCAATATGTGCTTCAAAAACTAGGTCTAGAGGATCTAGACCTTGGTTAGAGGTTAGACCTTTCATGGGAAACAAAATATCCTGCACTAATTCCGAACACACCACCACCACTCAGGAGTCCTGTGGCACAAGGTCATTTATTGCTATGATTGCTCATCATTGAGGCCATGGTCAGGGCAAGGCCAGCTGCCAGGTGAGACATGTGAGAGGAAATTGCCAACAGCATTCTTAAAGAAAAGCCTTTGCTGTCTCCAGGCTCTGGCCAACGGCAGCACTACTGAGGTCATGAGAATAGTTTGGTGTCCAGAGCATTAATGCGGGAGCCCTGGCAAGTAATACTAAGTCCTAAAAACATGTGGGGGTTGAGAGAGAAGAAGGAAGGGAAGGAAGAATATGGGAGAGAGGAAGGGAGGGACAAAAAATGTTGGAGATAATGGAGGAAAGTAGGTTAATACATCACCATCAGCACAAAGAGAGCAGTAATTGCCCCGGGGAAGATCAGTCTGAAAACGCACCCTAATATTAGCTTGGAGTTGCCTATGAGGTCATCAGTGAGCTTTTAATTCAATATTAGTCCTTGATCTGGTAACCCACAAAGCTGCAAGTTAAACTCAACATGGGAAATTAAGTTCTCTACAGAGTCCAGGGAGATTGCAAACGTAAGTCAGTTAAGAAGAAAGGAAGTTGAAATAATGGATGATTTATAATGGTTTACTTGAAAGCTCTGACAGTTGAAAGTGTTAATATATATACAATAAGCACTGACTCCAGAGGAAATAATGGAAAACTCTTACCCACCGAACTGTAAGTAGAAAAACCCACAACATCTACAACTGCACAGAATTTCTGTTATACTGAGAATCTCTAAGGATTTGTGGCAAAAAGTAACCTTAAAAGTAGCAAACCTGTGATTGTCCTGCTAGCTGGCAGTTATCAGAGATCTTGTTAAGATTCTTCCATGAAGACAACTGTCTGCCCAGCAAAGGGCATAAGGAATTACACCACACATTATTAATGGTCGTAACAACAATGCATGCACATCATTGCTTTTTCAGAGGTAATTAGAAGCAACTTTTTTTTCAAGTTTTCTTTTTCTCATCCTGGCTCTGTTAGAAAAGCTATTTTTAACCCAGATACAGGTTTAGCATAAAATACAGTGCTATTTAGATGTTCAGAAAACATAGCAGGCTGGTCAACATCCAGAGGTGGGTTTTCTGGTTGAGATGTGTTTTGCATGTTGAATCTTCAGGCAAGTGCAATACCACTACTGTACAAACATTTTCCTCTCCCCCAAATTATAATCTCTTATTTAGATCACAATTAAAAGTGAGACAAATTATCTAGATCTCTGCCTGTGCACTCTGCAAATAACTTGATCAGAGGAGACCCAGGACTGGAAAAAGAAAATGCTGGAGGTCAAAATGGAATATGCAAATAAAAGACATTGGAAGATGGTACATGTATGAAGGTGTGCTGCTCACATTAATATGCATGTCAGCAAGACATTATAAATCGGTTGCTTCATCAGCATTTAACAGATTTTTCCTATTTTTTACAACTGTTCTCTTTCCTTTGTTAAAAAGTCCCCAAGCCGACTGAACGTGAGCCAGCAGTGTGCCCAGGTGGCCAAGAAGGCCAATGGCATCCTGGCTTGTATCAGAAATGGTGTCACCAGCAGGTCCAGGGAGGTGATTCTCCCTCTGTACTCAGTACTGGTGAGGCCACTCCTTGAATACTGTGTCCAGTTCTGGGCCCCTCACCACAAGAAGGATATTGAAGCTCTGGAGCAAGTCCAGAGAAGAGCAACAAAGCTGGTGAAGGGGTTGGAGAACAGGCCCTATGAGGAGGGGCTGAGAGAGCTGGAGTTGTTTAGCCTGGAGAAGAGGAGGCTGAGAGGAGACCTCATTACTCTCTACAACTACCTGAAGGGAGGTTGTAGAGAGAAGGGACCTGACCTCTTCTTCCAAGTGAAAGGGGACAGGACAAGAGGGAATGGCCTCAAGCTCCGCCAGGGGAGATTTAGGCTGGAGATTAGGAGGAAGTTTTTCACAGAAAGGGTCATTGGGCATTGGAATAGGCTGCCCAGGGAGTTGGTTGATTCTCCTTCCCTGGAGGTGTTTAAGGCATGGGTGGATGAGGTCTTGAGGGACTTGGTTTAGTGTCTGATAGGAATGGTTGGACTAGAAGATCCGATGGGTCCCTTCCAACCTGGTTGTTCTGTGATTCTGTGACTATGTAAATAAACAAATTGGGAGAGAAATCCAAGTTAGACTAAATGTATATGGTACTTGTAGTTTATTAAATCTCTGACTTGAATCTGATCTTCCTTTTGGTTGTGCCTGTTTGAAAGAAAAACATCCGGTTACAAAGTCCTGATCAATTATAAAATGCAGGTATCATATTTCATAGACTCTCAATAAGAAGTATCTGAGTATCTCAGCAAATTTATTATGGCACTATGCCCTCAATTTTGACAGTCTTCCAGTACAACGTGTCCTATTGTCTGAAGACAACTGCTACAGAAACCATTAAATTACTAGAAACACAGTATGAGAGCCCAAGGCAAAAGAAATTGGAAAAATTAGTGAGCTGATGTTTCTTGCTGGGCAGAAGCAAGAATTCAGTTGTTTCCTAAGAATCATTGCTATCTTCATTCAGAAGAAAACAGTAACATAAATGTCAAGTGTCTCACAAAAAATCCATACATAGTGTTTTCTAAACCCTGCAGTCATTTTCTCAAGCTATAGCATAGGACTATTCAAGAGAAACAAGTGAGTTTGGAGAATTATAGAACTAGTTAGAAGTTTGCAACTGACACAGTAACGGGGAAAAGCATTTAAATCAAGTGTGATTTTTCTCAAAAAGAAGTGCCCCTTCTCAAGAGGAAATACCAAGTGTTAAAGAAAACTCATTATTTTCAAACTTCCTAAATTATCATGCCAATTACATGCCTCTATAGATGATCAGCTAGTAATTTACATATTACTGTAATAAAGTCACATGTGATTGCATCATAAAAGTTTTCTACTGCACCTATTCAGTGAGTAGGGGTCTGCTCCTAGAGGCAGGTAGCCTTTTACTTGGAGATCGCATTTTGTATTTATACGAGTCTAAGGACACTTTTTGCTTGTATTTCTCTACCAAACTGGTAACTATGATGACAAGGCCTTGATTTAATATGGTCTTGTTCTTGTTCAGTGCAGATGTCCAAGACATTCTTTACATCAGATTATGGGTCCTTTGATCTTTTAATTAGCACAAGTTCTACTATTGTATTTAATATAAACAAATGTTAGTCATTTACTGATAACTATCAAGGCATTCAGAGTAGGGCATACTGTTATGCAACACACCTATCTTTTTTCTGCACAAAGGTATTTAATTGAATGCAGCCATTCAGAAAGTTGAGTGGAAGACAACTAGTGCATCATTCTCAGAGCAATAAGAGTAATAATTTCTTTAAAACTATGTTCAAATTTCTACATAAATTTATTATAATAAAACATGTAATAAACGTATGTATATAAATCAGGCATAAACGCAGGCAAGTCACTAACATCAAATGTGTGTTTACTTTACTATAATATTTTGGATATACCTACCTCGTTATTGATTTCAGCGAGTTTTTTCTTTGTTTCACCAATGTCCAAATAACTGTGTAAGGAAAACAGTGTTGATTATTTGTTACAGAAAGGGTCACTGAGCACTGGAACAGGTTGCTCAGGGAAGTGGTTGAATCACTTTGCCTGGGGGTGTTTAAAGGATGCGTGGATGAGGTGCTGAGGGGCATGGTTTAGTGATCGACAGGAATGGTTGGACTTAATGATCCTGTGGGTCTTTTCCAATCTAGTGATTCCATGGTTCTGTCATTTACAGAAGAATCTAGATTACACACACAAACACAAATATTTCTAGTTTTTCATACATGAACCTTTTAAAATTTAACATGCATCACAATAGCATAAAAAGTAACTAATTCGAGATTTTATTGCAGGAGCGTAAACATAAATGTACAACTAGCCCTCTGGGCTAATACAAAAGACGGAAGAACCATCTATCTACCTCTCAGATGATCAGTCAGTGATGATTAGAATGTACCGCCAGAAACAAGCTTGTTAGATAGGAGTTCACATAATGTTGGGAGGTGAATCAATAAATCTTAGCACAATATCAACATACCAGAGTTTTTAAAGTCATCTTTTTGCCTTTTATTTTCTCATAGCAAGTCTCTAATAGATTTAAAACTTTTCTCCACACCCAAGTCTAACCCAGGGCATCAGCTAAAGTTTAAAAGCACAGTTGTGTTTAACAGGATATAGATACATCTGAACACTGTATATCCTGGTTTCTCATGGCTATGATGAACCAGCAACAATCTTCAGAGTTATTTTATAAACAGAGAAGAAAAAAACCTTGACTGGAGAAGAAAAAAAGTCATCTATTTTAAAAATACTGCTCTTTATTAGAGCACATATTCCCACAAAAACACTGCATCAACACAAAAGTGGTAGTTAAAAGACAGAGTGATGGGTTAACTATATATTGCCTTTCTAAAGAAAGGGATTTAAATAAGCCTTCAAGCAGGAGTAATTGATAGAGCAGTAAACAGGCAACTACTCAAATATCCAGACTATGCTAGCTCCTTTCCCTTGCCAGCACTGTGAGAAAGGCTCTTCTCATGACTGCAGCTCTCAATAGCTGCTGACACTGCAACCTGTTTCTAGTTCTAAGTGCGGTAGAATGAGACACCTTTGTGGGCAGCCGAGGGAAAAGCTGTGGGTGTGGTCTTCCTGGACTTCAGTAAAGCCTTTGACATAGTTTCTCACAGCATTCTGCTCGGAAACTGTCAGCCTCTGGCCAGGACAGGCACACACTCTCCTGGGTAGAAAACTGGCTGGATGGCCTGGCCCAGAGAGTGGTAGTAAATGGTGTTAAGTCCAACTGGAGGCCAGTTACAAGTGGGGTTCCCCAGGGGACCCCCAGTGCTGGGTCCAGCCCTGTTCAATGTCTTCATCAATGACCTGGATGAGGGCATTGAATGTACCCTTAGCAAGTTTGCAGATGACACAAAGCTGGGTGGAAGTGTCGATCTGCTCGAGGGTAGGGAGGCTCTGCAAAGGGACCTAAACAGGCTGGACCACTGGGCAGAGTCCAATGGCATGAGGTTTCACACGGCCAAATGCCGGGTCCCGCACTTGGGGCACAATAACCCTATGCAGAGCTACAGACTAGGAGAAGTCTGTCTAGAAAGCTGCCTGGAGGAGAAGGACCTGGGGGTGTTGGTTGACAGCCGACTCAACATGAGCCAGCAGCGTGCCCAGGTGGCCAAGAAGGCCAATGGCATCCTGGCTTGTATCAGAAACGGTGTGACCAGCAGGTCCAGGGAGGTGATTCTCCCTCTGTACTCAGCACTGGTAAGACTGCACCTTGAATACTGTATCAAGTTCTGGGCCCCTCACCACAAGAAGGATGTTGAGGCTCTGGACCGAGTCCAGAGAAGAGCAACAAAGCTGGTGAAGGGGCTGGAGAACAGGCCCTATGAGGAGCGGCTGAGAGAGCTGGGGTTGTTCAGCCTGGAGTAGAGGAGGCTGAGTGGAGACCTCATTGCTCTCTCCAACTACCTGAAAGGAGGTTGTAGAGAGGAGAAAGCTGGCCTCTTCTCCCAAGTGACAGGGCACAGGACAAGAGAGCATGGCCTCAAGCTCCACCAGGGGAGATTTAGGCTAGAGATTAGGAGGAAGTTTTTCACAGAAACAGTCATTGGGCATTGGAACAGACTGCCCAGGGAGGTGGTTGAGTCACCTTCGCTGGAAGTGTTTAAGGCACAGGTAGACAAGGTGCTGAGGGACATGGTTTAGTGTTTGATTGGAATGGTTGGACTTGATGATCCGATGGGTCTCTTCCAACCTGGTGATTATATGATTATATGATTCTATGATTCTAATTGGGTAGAGTAGCACCTGTGAACACCTTCTTCCTAGAGCTAAACATGAGAACAAGGACGTCTGGGGGCCCTATTCTGTGCAAGGAGCATTTAATCCAACAATAATCAATCAGCATTGTCACAGGTTCTCTCTATTCTGGCTTTGAGTGGAAAACCACACGTATTTTTCCAGGCTTTAATACTAGAAGGCCCTACTTGAAAAGGGCAGGTATACCTGATGGCAAGCATAGGTGCAGGCTCAACAAAAGAACTCAAAGCCTACAGTACATCTGCAACTCTCCAGTAATGTCATGCTCCGTAGTTAAGGACTGGGATGAGATTTATTTGCCAGAGGAAATGTGAATAAAGGTGTCAAAGTAAAAAAAAAAAAGAGAGATAGAAAAGAAAAGAATGCATTCATTCTTTCAAAGGATAACAATAATTTATTAATCCACCAAAGAATGATCACTAGGATTTCAAGACTTCTGTATGCAGGGCACAGTAAGACACAGCAATGCTTCCAGGCTAAAAAGCACATGATCATGTTTTGGAAAAGGCAAATATGTAAGAAAACAATGTCCAAGACTCATGTTTAAAAAAAAAAAAAACAAACTGTAGCAAGCTTCATCATGTAAAAAGAAACGAGTTCTCTTAATATTAAAAAATAAAAAGTTTTAAAGTCTATCAGACCAAAACCAAATAAATGCACCAGACAAAAAAGTTCCAACAGGCTATAACAACAGCTGCTAACTGTGGTTCTTGTTTTCCGGGCATACAGAAATTATTTTGAGAAGAACAACAAAAAAAAAAGCAATAAATAAAAGCAAATACAGAGACAAAGGCTTAAAAGCACCTTATATAGAGCTCTGGGCAGCCAGTGATCAAATTTGAGTGATCGACAAATCTGAAAAGGTTGAAAGAGGGCCAAAGGCTTTTTATTGGGATAAGATACCTAAACAAATCTCAAACCAAAAACTTTACAAAAGCACTCCCACTGCTAAGAAAGCAGGAAAACTTTCACCCAATGGCTGTTCAAAGCAATGGTGAAACTGTGGTGGTGTCTGAAGGGACACTGCTGGAGACTGGACAATCTGCTAGTGATTAATGAGCACAGATACAAGTAAATGGGCAAAGGAAGAAGGAGGGCAGAGTAGCATGTTGGAAAAAAAAGCAAAAATTAAAAATCAGCTCTAGCATAGGCAGCTTTATTTCAGGAAGCCAAGAGTCAGGGAAGAATGTCACAAGGGTGGTAGCCTGAATGTACATTCTCATTCACAACTGCCAACACAAAATATAGAATCATAGAATCCTAGAATCACTAGGTTGGAAAAGACCTTTGAGATCATCAAGTCCAACCATACCTGTCCACTACTAAATCAGACCCACAAGCACTTCATAAGTGTTGGTGTCAGCTTCCTAAAGGAGGGGTAGGTGCTACGCCCTTAAAGCAGTGCTGGGCACCTTGTTGCGCTGCCTATTTGGCAAACAGAGAGGGTATGGTAGCTAAAATACAATAAACCTGATGATCTGGACCTACAGACGGTCGTTGGCAAAAGGAGAAACGGAATTGAATTAGATTCACTTGCTCCAAGCTGGGAAAAACAGCTCCTATCAATGCCATATTTTAACAGTTCCTGTGCAATAGCTTTTTAAAAACATTTTTCATGCTACAGTTTTCAGATATGTTTGGCTAAGAACAAAAACCAGGTGTCAGTGTTCAGACATGGAGATAAAAAATTCAGTTGTGTGGCACTGCCAGCATCTGAGCTGCTGCATGTGATGATCCAAATCATGTAGACCCTTCTTCCTTCATGAAGATCTATCTCTGGGAGCAAGCAAACATGGAAGGCAAGGCCTTCTGTAAGTCGTGTCTACGTGGAAGCTGCAAACTTCTACATCTAACAGAAAGGTTTTTCTTTGTTTTTTAAATACACATTCACAAAATATGGGAGTAGCAAAACAGAATGCAACACATACAAATAGTGCATATATCTTATATAAAAGTGATTTTCCTTCACTTGAGATCATGCTTTTAAAGCAACCATTGATTTGGAAAAATACATCAGAAAGTGGCAGTATTCACATTTTAGCAGTGATAAAAAAGGGCTGGGGAGAGATTAGAGACATAAGCACATATTCTGGCATGATAGTGAAGGTCAGGACTTGACCCATATAGACTAAAAAAGTTTATATTCACTTAGCAAGATTATAAATGTCAAAACAAGCTCTGAAATTCGCTATATTTGAGGGAAATTCCAAATATTGGTTAATAATTCTTCCTTTAAAGAAAACTTCTACAGATTTTTCTAAAAGAAGAATTTTAAATGCTGATTTTTTCTGTTTAAAATATTCCATATATGTGCCACTTATATTGACTATACACATTCAGAAGTATCTATGGGAAGATGTTAAGATTCAGGGCTTGGAATGACAAAGGTTCACATGCTAAAGGCATGCACAGTTTAGTCTAGAATTCACTGCAGTCAGGGAAGAAAAAGCTTCAGTTCTTATTATAAGGCATCTGAG
Source organism: Coccyzus lansbergi (assembly GCA_033558105.1). Taxonomy (NCBI): domain Eukaryota; kingdom Metazoa; phylum Chordata; class Aves; order Cuculiformes; family Coccyzidae; genus Coccyzus; species Coccyzus lansbergi. Next base: position 1,811,308 of record JAUMJK010001092.1, read on the forward strand.
GAAAACAAATGCACTGCTCAAAGTGGAGTGATGACACTTCCAGCTTGTGCTTCTCCTTGGGTATTATCTCCTTTCATTACCTTCCCACATATTGGTGCCACAAGCTTCCATTTCAAAATTCAGCCCTGCCATAGTCTATCATAACAATGAGTATGTCCAACAAGCATCGCTGCAATAAAAATGTAAAATTTCTTGCATTCAGACCAGATTCAGATCTTTTAGAGCAGATGCTCTGGTCTCCCATATCTGCAACTCCTTTATCCTTGCCTGTGACACATATGCATATGCTCTTTTCTTTAATTCCTTCAATTCCTTCCAAGAAACGATCCCTTGCAATTAACCTTTTCTTTCTGCTGACCTTTCTGGCTAAGATGTCTCCCTAATTATCATTCTCTCTACAAACCTGTTAAGAACAAGATCAACATTAAGCCCTTCAGCGTATCTTAAATAGTGCTTGTAAAATCACTACCAACATTTATAGCACTACATAAATAAATACTGACAGTGAAGAACTCCAACTCTAAATGCAGAAATGGAAAAGATCTTAAGTCATCCTTCTTATCCTCCCTACAGCACAGGACCATCACAAACTATCAAGAGATATATAAAACAGCCTTATTTTACAGAGTCCTTTAGGTTAGCTTTTTGTAGCGTATTCTCCTTGTTAGCCTTTAAATACTTCCTTGTTGCATGTTGCAATCATAAAAGTCTGAAAAGCTCTCACCATAAAACTCTGACCATACAACACTAACAATAAAAAAAAAGTTGCCCCCACCCCAAATCAATCCAGAGTGCCCAATTCTAGACACAGTACTTACTTACTTTTAACCTATATATTGAACATAGAACACATTTAGGGAGGTGAAACACGATGTGCTGGCAACTAACAACTTTAAGCCATCCACCAAATCACAGGTTTTAATATTAAAAAGATACAGTAGATATGTTTTTGGAAATTGAGCATTGCATTTTACATGGAAGAGAGTGTGGATGGGAACCTGGCATACATCTTTCTCCCTTGCTTTGCCACTGAAGCATAAGAAGCTTCAATTAATCTCCATAAGCAGACAGAGACAAAAATGGTAAGAATGCTCATAGAAAATCTGTTCATTACACAGAGAGTTTCATCCTGAAAGATAATGAACTCTCCTGAAAAATGTGGTGTCTTCCACTCTACACAACCAAGATGAGTGAGGTCCTTTAAAGTTGATAGTTTACAATATAAATTCCAAACCACCCCCAGAAAGGGACTGTTAAATCTGAGAATTTTTTTAAATACAACTTTAGGAAACATCTCCATAATGACTGAATCAACCATATAATTAGGCAATTAAGACCAAGGAATTCACTGCCAAAATTAAGAACTATTTCTAATCACATGCAGAGCCACTTGGGAAACACACCTAAAAGCCCAGATCTCCTATACATTATTCTCCTAGTCACTCACTTGAAAAAAAAAGAGAAACTGACAGCTTAATTCTTGGTGTCTAGGCAGGGAAAAGAAAACAAGAAGTCATCTTTTAAATTACAAGAGGGACTCAGCTGTTCTGATCATTAAAAGATTATGCAGCTACTCAAAATGAACAGAAGTGATGGAGCGATGAATAGCCAGGCAGAATATTTTAGACTTTTAAAGGTAAGCAAGAAAGGAAGAAGTAGGAATCAATTCCCAGGCTCATCAACTTCACAGCAGGACACTCAGCACTCCACCTTTCTATGGCTTTAACCCTGTTACCAGTGAGCATGAATAGTTCAGCACAGTTAAGCACACACATCACAACAACATGCCCTTGCTGTATATTCTTTGTGTTAAGTGGCTGTTTCTCCTTTTCGTCTGCCAACATCAAGGAGATGGCACTATGCAACTGATAGTACCAGCAGCCTTTCTGTGGCTCAGATCTTAAGTTCTTTTGCAGTGTGATCTGTTAAAAGTACTTTTCTTTTTCACTTGAGTCACAGCCTTTAAGTTCTCTTTGTGCAATGCCTAATAAAAGAGATGGGGTAGGGGGTCCTCTGAAGTATTGCCATAATACTAAACCACAAACAGTGATATTAAAGTTCCATATAAAACTTATGTTAGTTTTTAGCCACTCACTTGAGTTTCTTGAAGGCTTCCCTGCCACCGGCCACATACTGCTCTCCACTCTGAAGCTCCTCTAGTTGCCGGATACGATGCCCACCCCGGGGGGTATAGATGTTACGCACAGCTCCAAAGGGTGCTTTCACCCCACCTGTCACCTCTTTCAGAAAAATCTCGAAGTTGGACACTTTCTTCTCATTGATGACAATGCGGCGCCCTGGGAAGAAAGGGTCCCCGTTGCGGTACACAAGCACGCTCTTGACCGCGGGCTGCAAGAGCCACGACCCTTTTGTGCCAGGATTATTCATGCTCAGTGGCTTTGTACCTGCAGCTTAAACGACTCTGGCACTGCACTGCCTGCACCTGTTTGCTCAGAAGAGAGTTTCTGCCTGAGCACCTTGTTGCCTCTGCTCTGACAACCCCCTACCAGGGGTGATGCTCCCACACCCACACCGGGACCGGGAGGACCCAGTCCCACCTCCAGAGAGGCAGAGGAGGGATTAGAGCCTCCGCAGGGATGGTAGCATAGCCCTGCTCAGCCTTTCAGGAGTGGCACCTCCTAGGCAACCAGCTCTCGCTGTTCTCTGGTGCCTGGGGAAGTTAACCCAGGCGAAGAAAACACATCATACCAAAGGAGATCCAACTCAGTTGGAAAAGAGGCTGCAGGGGACCCACAGCTACACAAGGTCTCTATCCTTCAGCTCTGCCATCACGGAAAGTAGCTTGCCACTAGCACCCTGTTCCCTCAGGATAATTTATCCCACACATGCTCACCTCTCCCCTTGCCCAGCCTAGCAAGAGCCCACCGGGAGCCTGGCAGACCCAGACCCTCGGCTGCACCAGGGCCAGGGGCAAGGAGAGTGCAGGCAGCCAGGGGCAAGGACAGCACAAGGGCCAGGGGCAAGGAGAGTGCAGGCAGCCAGGGGCAAGGACAGCACAAGGGCCAGGAGCAAGGACAGTGCAGGGACCAGGGGCAGGGTAGGGGGCAGGGGCAGAGCAGACAGGGGCAGGGGCACCACAGGGGCAACGCATGGCATGTAACCCAGCCAAATTAATTTCCCCAATGATGTCTGAGTGAACGAGGATGGGGAGGCATTTTTATCAGTGACCTGAATGAAGGGATTGAATTAATCTTTAGTGAGTTTGTGGGTAACACTAAGCTGGGAGGAAGTGTGGATCTGCTGGAGGGCAGGGAGCCTCTGCAGAGGGACCTGGACGTTCTGGATCGATGAGCTGAGACCAACAGGGTAGGGTTCAATGAAGCCAAGTGCCGGGACCTGCATTTGGGGCACAACAACAGCATGCAGTGCTACAAGCTTGGGGAAGAGTGGCTGGAAAACTGCCTGGAAGAGAAAGACCTGGGAGTGATGGTCAACAGCCAGCTGAACACGAGCCACCAGAGTGCGTAGATCACCAAGGAGGCCAATGGCATCTTGGCTTGTATCAGAAGCACTAGGTAAGTTTGTTTAGTTACTTGCATTCCTGAAATATTTAAAAGCTTTTCAGTACTCCTATCATTCTTTGGTTGAGTGAGTCTGTTATGGTTTGTTCTCTTAAGCATCCCGAATCTGTCACAAGAGCTAATATTACTTCTGCTGAGCTGGTCCAAAGCTGTAGTTCTGTCTGGATCAGACTCCGAGGTGATTTGCCACGCTAAACCAAGCTCAAATTCAAAATATACCATGAAGTATATTTGAATATATGGAAAATATACCTGATAAATCAGAATAATATACTTGGGGACCATTTCTTTTTAACCAAAATACATCAACAGAATAAAACAGAAGAACAATAGACAAAAAATGTAAAATAATCCATTTGTGGTCCAAAGAGCAAAAAAGTCAAATTGGGTTAAAGTTACACTTCTGGCATATTATATCTTCTATAATACTATATAGTAGATATGATACAGCATACACAAAAAATACATTAATATATATATTAAGGACCAGATCCAGCCTCTACCATCATCAAACGACTCCCTTAGATTTCACAGATAAATACATGAAATCATCAAATCATCATGATAATATTTTCATCCTAAACTATTTATAAAACTTCATTTAAAAAATGATCCACTTGAAGCTGCATTTTCCTTGACAATTCTCAGCCAGACATCCACAGACTGTCCAAGGTTTAAGAAGTAACTTCAGGTATTCCATTATCAGAACAGCAGATTTTATTAGAATTATTTTAATTTTCATTTTAATTTAATTTACATTAATTTTGTTAAGTATTTAAAATAGTAAATCATCAACTAAACAGGCATCTTACAGGCCTATTCAATCAACAGATGAGTCTCTGATATGCCCAAACAAATTCTAACTACAAGTAAGTTTTCCTTACTTGAAAACCTTATAAGTATGCTTATGACTGCTGCCTATAGTTTTTAATGCCATCTTCTTTGCTCTTTCCAGGAAGCTGCATAATAAAGTACAGAGACTTTGATTCAACTGGATTTTTTGTCACATTTGGGGTACAAGAAGCCATAAAAACGGAGAGAAAATAAAACCAAGAACGCCTTAAATTCAACAGTGACTGTTGCAAGACTAAAACTGATCTAGACTTTCCTACCTGGAATAGTTTAGTGTACGGTAATGATTGCTCTTCCAAACAATTTTCAAAATATGTAATGGAAGGAATTTTTCTTTCCTTTTATCTTGCCTCCTCTGATGGGAAATTTAGCCCCCTGCTGTGAGCTACAACAGGGTAGTTAACCATTACAAAAAAACAGTTCCAGGGTGAGGGAAGTCAAATACGCTGTTATTGGTTAATAGTTAAATTTCTCTAGATGCTGCTTTTTTTTCTCCTAAATAATAAAGGACACAACCAAGCATATTACCATCCTCAAAATAACAGTTTAACATCAATCTATTGCCACCTGAAATGAAAATGTGTATTAAAAAATGCTTATGTGTAAAACTAAAAAATTGTTACCTTCACACCTTTCTGCAGTCAAGTAGTGATGCATCAGCTATCTGCTATTTTGAGCCAGATTCCACCACTTTTGGTGATCTTACGCCTAATTTACCATCACACATCTTTCCATAGGAATAAGCCACAAAATATCTTACTCATGCATGCACCCTCTTCAACACTTGTGCTTTTCCAAAATATTATTGGTCTTTACCCATAGCCACAGTAATTACAATCACTTTTGTGGTTTGCAGTAAAATACTCTTTCTAGTACCAAAGCGCTGCTAGCCTTAAAGCAATCTAGAAATGAGGGGGCAAAACCTTTGTCCGAAACTGGCAGCACATTAGGAATCCTTTGAAGAATTACAATGCAAAATTTCATTCATAGATTAACCTTCACATAGCTAATACTTTTGCCTCTAAAGCCTACATCTTTCAAATTCAGTTGCTTGCATGTCTATCCTCTATCCCTTTACATGTGCTGTAGTGGAATCTCACCATTTTCTTATTCCTAGGGAAACACCTTTAAATTCAGCCTCTGAAAAGCAGCTATGACTGTCCAGCCAATATGGGCTACAGAGCATTCTATTTCATGCCAGTCTTCTCAGAATAAATCCTTTTATTTTTGTCAGTAATAGTAACAAAACCAAAACCGAGTGTTTCCATTATCATTAAAAGTCACCACTGCTTGAAATCTAAGAAACGCTCGATCACTTCCACCCGTGATTGCAGGACCTTCATCCATGAAAATCTGATCCTTCCAACCTTTCCAGGGCCCAATGTCTTGTCCCCCCACTTCAGTTTCTAGGCTATCTTCTATCACATTCTCAGTAGTAATGAGCTAAGCTGATGAACCCGCTGACACAACTGAGATAAAGGAATGGATAATCTCTTTATGATGGAGTAATGTCAGACCTCTCATCTTACTTCAGGTTGATGTATGAGACCAGGTCAGTCAGGTGGTGTGTCAGGATCATGAGATGTACCTGAGGTCATGTAACAAGCACATGTCGGGAGATGTGATGAGAACAGAGCCATGGCACAGTGACATAGCATCAAGCACGGTCCCTCTTTATGGAGCAAAATGGTTGAGCTCTGCCCTACCAGGACCAAGAATGGTTTTGTAGCTTGTTGCAAGTCTCTGGCAACAAAACTCAGTGACAACAAAATACGAGGTCACAAAGACAAGAACATGTCCTAGTTTTGAAGAAAAGACTCACAAATATACAGGAAAAATAAAAGTTTCTAAACACAGAAAGAAATTCAGCTTGTTCTATTGCACACAGTGCTGAGAATTACACTTTATATCTACACCTGTGAGTCGCATATCTAAAAATCAGACCAAGCAATAGCAGCCACTTTATTTCCATCTGTAATTCTGGGCTAACAGGACTGCTTGCATTGACAGTTTAAAGTACATGAATACTGGGTGGTTCAACACTCACACACTTCTTACAAAGTTTAAGAAACAAAATATCAGTACAACAATACAGTTGAAAAATTTTTTAATTGATGTTATGGGAATTTAATTCACTTATAAAATTGCCAGACCAAAACCTCCTTAGAATACCAGGATCGGTTGGTTTTGCTTAAAAATCAAAACAAACAAACAAACAAAACTTAAGAAAAATCACAGTTTAAGCTACAGCTTTTGAGGACACATTTATTTTGTAACAGTGTTCTTGAGACAGCTGAAATGATAAAGGGTTAAATAGGCAAAAAGGCTTTGTCAAATTCTTAGAGGCACATGAGGAAAATGTTCTCCAAGAGAAATAAACTCCACATTAAGTAGGGAAAAAGTTGAAACCTATATTTCATGTGATGTTGTACAGACCACAGTGAAGTTATCCTTTGTAGGCAAGGATTTTTCAGAGTGTTAATGTAGCTATCTTTGATCAAGGCACCCAATATTATCAACTAAGTATTTCTGAGTCATTCATATAAAAGAAATTATTCTAAATATGAATGTTGACTATTTTAAGTTTTCCATGGGGTCTTTCTTTTCTCTCTGTCCTTCTTTAGCTGCACTCATCATCCACTAGACACTCATCTACTGTCTGAAAGGAAACTTGTGGGTTTTTTAGTTAATCTTTTATTTGTTTATGGTGTTTGTTTTTCTCAGTGTGCTCCTGTGAGTATTACTTTTAGAAGAAACAGGTAGTAAGTTCAGGCACATATTTGTATATAAACACGATTGATTAAATGTTCATACACAGGGAGATGCATGTCTACCATAAATTTACCAAAAGTTCTCTGAGCTTTTCTTCAGAAGAGTTCTATAAGGATTCTTCTGATGACATCTATATTTCTTTCTCTTTCTGTGTTTTTCTTTGGTGTTTGTGCCCTTTCTATTCTCTCGCTGTAATTTGACCAATTCCTCATGCCTGTGCTGATATTCAGCCAGCAGTGGAACTAAGTTGCTAATGTAATTCAACCTCACAAACAGCTTGTATTTTGGATGGCAGTTTTATGGCTAAGCAAACTTATGCCAGAAGTATCCTCTCAATCTGACTGAATGGACAATAACCATTCTGCCTGTTTGTGTGAATGAGCTTCTTCAACAAAAAGCAGATGAGCTTGACCCTATTTTTTAAAATTTATTATTAAATATAGAAAACTGCTCTCAAAGTCTGGCACTGCAGGACAGACAGAATTGCCTGATGTGCATAAAGCAAAAGCAACAATCAACTCATTGGTATTCAGAGCTGTAATAAATAGATGGCAGTTCTACAATAGACCTCCTGTTAACTTTTGTTAGCAATAGTATAAAATCAGACATTAAATCCATGCTTCATAACTTATCCCTGGCTGCCAGTTCACACCAGTGCATTACCCTCCCCTCTGAAGACGGAGGTGATATTTGGTTATTGTCTACCCTTCCGGACCATGACAATGCAGCTATAGCGAGATACTCTACCAGTGCTTATCAGTGTAATGGCCTGTCTTATTATACATGTCAAAATTCTGTATATATTCAGTATGAAGTTATGCCATTTTATTTCTAACACTTCTGTTGTGTAAGCAGCTAGAATAACAGATGGAAAACAAATAGATAAACCCAGTATTATTTCTTTTTTACTGAAGAGAATGAAATGTCAGCTGTGTGAGACTTGCTGTTGCAAATTCATTAAATATAAATTTCTGGCAGATATTCTTCAGATGCCTCCCTACCTTTGCATTCCAAACATACAGAGTAAACATAAGCCATTGTTAGTTGCCAGTAATGGTGCATGTTTGTTTACTGTTCTCCTAGGTTATCTTCTGTGCTGCCTGGTCTTTCCAAATTTTGTTATGTATCTCCAACAGCCAAGAGTATTAATTAGCCTTGTACATACTGCCACCTGCTGTGATTAACCCAAAACTAGAGCTGAAATACTCCATTTAAGTAGATAACAGCTTTTCATCAAGCCTAAAGGGGACCAGCATTTGCATTCAGGCATGCTTACTCTGAAGCTGAAAACCTCTGATAGCTTCAGTCTGCACACAAATGTCATATATAACTATTAAGGAAATTTTTATTTAATTACTTCTTTGTGAAGTCATTTGTCTTTGTGTGAAGTGTAAATCATCCTACTAATTCTGTACATGTCAATCGACTCTGAACAAACACTCATCTATGTGTGCTAATGTACATCCATTGAAACAGACACAAATGCAGATGATGTGGTGTGAGAAAGGAAGGGACAATCTCTGGCTTCCCTCAAATTCCTTTAGCTTACAGTGCATGTGGGAATATAATGAAAGATTGGTGAGGAAGAACTATGGACACACTCAAGTGACCTTGCAATTGGGATGCAGAAAAACACATATATCGCACTCATTGCTGTTTAAGCTTGTGTGTTTAACAAGTAGAGCTTTTATGTTTAACTAACACAGGCCTGTGAAAGTTAAGGTCTTATAATGTGTTTAGATTCCGACTCTGGTGGAGAGAGACATCAAAAAAGACACTGTTCTTCTCTGATAAATAGAGAGTAGCACTTTGCCCTTGTTCAGCTCACACAGCTCAGTTGAGAGCAGATATTGGCCCCAAACCCCTTGTCTTCAAAACTCAAGACACGTGTTCACAGCAGGGTTTGTGCACTCCTGTTGGGACAATCACACTGTATAAATCATTTCATTAGCAGCACAATCACTTCCTCCTTTATTTACCCACTAAGTAGCAATGAGTGCCATTAAGCATGCGGAGATCAGGTGTCCTGCTGTAGGGCCTGGAGCACAGGCTTTCCCTTCATGCCAATTTGTGAACTTCAGCAGAACAAACCAAAGAAAGGATGTTCCTGCTGCCTGCATTATCCTTCTGCACATGGAAGCTGGAGTTTACAAGTAATACATAATAGCGGAAGTTGGTATTGATGCGGTTGGTATTGGTTCATAAAAATGTGGGCAAATAAATTCTCTAAGACTCACTTTGAAGTTCCAGAACACATCTACCCTTTATCAGGCATGGGCAACACAAGGAGCAATCATCAATCATGTGACCCAAGATGAGAACGGAGGACAGAATGTATTTTGCACTTACAGGCAAGGGATAAATATTTCCAGAAATCTTATGCATATTCTGTTACTTTCCAGTAACAGTCAAAACTACAGTCAAAAAACAGTCTTCACTACAGTCAAAACTCTTGATGAGCTGGAGGCGGTTCCAGTTCTGCCTGACCTTATGCTAGAGATGGGGAAACACTGCAAACAGAGGGAATTGCAGAAGAAGACAACTGTTCAGCACAGATCATACTGCACACAAAATGTTATCATCTACAAAGAATGAACACTGTTTGGATAAATACTGTCTAAACCAAAACCTGTTGTCAGACAAACATTCTAACTTTAAAAAAGGATTACTTAGATGAAACTGTACCTTAGCTAAAATCAAAATATTACATTTTTGTAATAGTCATCTATCAGTGTGGTACCAATTAAATTTATAAATTGCAGCCAGCCAGCCTGTATCTCTAGGGGAGACCTCATTGCTCTCTACAACTACCCGGAAGGAGGTTGTGGAGAGGAGGGAGCTGGGCTCTTCTCCCAAGTGACAGGGGACAGGAGAAGAGGGAATGGCCTCAAGCTCTGCCAGGGAAGGTTAGGCTGAACAGTAGGGTCATTGGACACTAGAAGAGGCTGCCCAGGGAGGTTGTTGAGTCACCTTCCCTGGAGATGTTAAAGGGACGGGTGGACGCGGCGCTGAGGGGCATGGTTTAGTGATTGATAGGAATGTTTGGACTCGATGATCCGGTGGGTCTTTTCCAACCTGGTGATTCTATTATTCTTTTCTAAGTACACAAATCAGGCAAACAAATGTAACTGCAAGACCTCTAGCGGGGAAAGAAGGCTGGAGGGTCGGATGGCAGAACTACTCGGCACTTCGAAACCCCCGCCAGCATAAAATTAACTATTCCTCAAGGGGAAAATCCCGTCAGCGGGAAGAGAGCTCTGCTCATGCGCGGAGGGAGCCCTTCCCGTAGCCTCCCCGCCGCGGTGCGCGCCGGCCTGGGTGGAGGGAGCGGCCTATGTTGCGAGCGGCACTGCTGCTCCGCGCTCTGCGCGGCGGCGGGCACGTCGCCGGAAACAGCCCGCGAGCAGTACTGTGGCCGCCGGGACAGAGCGCGCTGCCGTGGGCGGGTGAGCGGCGACACCGGGCCGAGTCGGGTTAGCGGAGAGGGGCAAAGGGGCCGGAGGTGGAGCTGGGGCGGGGTTAGTTAAGACGGGGGAGATGAGGCTGAGGGAGCTTTGGGCTGGGGGAGACTTCAGGCTACGGGGCAGCTTTGAGCTAGGGGAAACGTCAGGCTACGGGGGAGCTTTGGGCTGGGGAAGCTTTAGGTGGGGGATGAGATCAGGCTACAGGGGAGCTTTGAGCTGGGGGAGCTTTGGGCTGGGGTTGAGGTCAGGCTTCAAGGGAGCTTAGGCCTGGGGGAGATCTTTTGGCTGCGGGTGAGGTCAGGCTAGGGGGGAGCTTTGGGCTGGGGTTGAGGTCAGGCTTCAAGGGAGCTTAGGCCTGGGGGAGATCTTTTGGCTGCGGGTGAGGTCAGGCTAGGGGGGAGCTTTGGGCTAGGGGTGAGGTCAGGCCACAGGGGAGCTTTGAGCTGGGGGAGATGTCAGGCTACAGGGGAGCTTTGGACTCAGGAAGCTTTGGGCTGGGGGAGACATCAGGCTACAGGGCAGCTTTAGGCTGGGGATGAGATCAGGTTGCGGGGGATCTTTGGGCTGGAAGAGCTTTACGCTGGGGTTAAAGTCAGTCTACGGGGAAACTTTGGGCTTGGGGAGCTTTAGTCTAGGGGTGAGGTCAGGCTACAGGCAAGCTTTGGGCTGGGGGTGATCTGTGCCTGCGTGGATGCTGTGCGTTGGGAGAGCTTTGGGTTAGGGGAGCTTTGGGCTGGGGGTGAGGTGAGGCTATGGGGGAGCTTTGGTCTCAGGGAGCTGAGGATACGGAGGGGTAGGGATAGCTAAGGATAGCTGAGAATGGGGTGAGCTGGGGCTACGGGGGCTGTTTGCACTGCTGGACCTGAGGGTAGGGCTGGTTGGTGAGGGCAGTGGGGGCCATGAGTCTGGGGCAGCTTTGTGCTGGATATGTTTGGACTGTGGTTTGGGGATTTGGAGATTTTGCTGGCAAACTTTGTCTGGGGCATTTATAGTCTGGGAGCTTGAACTGGGGCTGCAGGAACTGTAGCCTGATGAATTTAACCTGGCAGAGCTGGGTTGAGTTCTGGCTCTGGGTATTGTTCTTCTATCACTCAGGCAGCTGGTACTGGGCCTGACATTGTGGCTGGTGGTGTTTGGGCTTAGGAAGCTGGTGGGCCTGGGGTGCTGGGTCCCTGGGGTCAAACTGGCTGTAGCCTCAGGCATGGGCTCTGCTGGTCAAGTGGTGGGTTCTGAGGATCCTCGTAACTGTGGAAGCTTGTTATGTGTCTGTGCTGTTTCTTTTTTATAGCTGTAGCTAGGCACCATGTAATTACAGTGTTCTGGTAATGTAAGTAGTAATGTCTTGTTCTCTCTTCAGGTAAATGTTACCAGCATGCCACAGTGGAGGCCTTCCAAGCCACCTTGGCTAGTGTGTCTCCAGTTTTCGCTGTGGTAAGTAAAGGCAGGCCCTTTCACTAGTGAGGGCAGCTCTTGTGAAGCGTGATGGTGCACACTCCTTGTTCTTAAAGCATCTCACGTGCGGGTGGATTTATCTCTCAGGGAATATCTCTCCTTCTAAGTTGTTAGTTTAAGGTATTCTGGTTGAAGACCTGTTATGGTACACAGCGAAGATGTTTTTCTAAGATAAATCATCTACTGGAAGTTCTTTGGTTTTAATTGTGAAGGCAGGTTAGTTCTTAGAAGTGCTGAAGTCAGAAGATTTCTTTCTGAGTTTGTCATGGGTTGGTAATGCCTTTTATAAACACCTGGGTTTGGGCAATCTGAAGCATAATTACAAGCTGGGCAGAGAATGGATTAAGAGCACCACTGAAGAGGAGGACGTGGAGTTGTTGGTGGAAGAAAAGTTCAACGTGACCTGGCAATACGCCCTTGCAGTCCAGAACACCAACTGCATCAAAAGAAGTGACCTGCTCGTTGAGGGAGGTGACTTTCTCCCTCTGCTGTGCACTTGTGAGGCCTTATCAGGAGTACTGAGTTCAGTTTCAGAGTCTTCAGCAAAAGAAGGACATGGATCTGTTACAGCCAGTCCAGAGATGGGCCATGAAGGTCTTCCAGGGTTGGAGCACCTCCCATTTGCGGACAGCCTTTATGTACTGAAAGAGGACTGCAAGAAAGCTCAGGAGAGGTTCTTTATCAGGGAGTGTAGTGATAGGACTGAGGGTAATGTTTTTAAACTGAAAGAAGGTAGATTTACATTAGATATTAGGAAGTAATTTTTTCCTGTAAGTGTGGTGAGGCACTGGCATGGGTTACCCAGGGAAGCTGTGGCTGTCCCATCCCTGGAAGTGTTCAAGGCCAGGTTGACTTTGAAAATCCTGACCTAGTGGAAAGTGTCCCTCCCTACAGCAGGGGTCTGGAACTGGTTGAGCTTTAAGCTCCCTTCCAATCATTCTGTGATTCTATGAAATGTTAATTCTTGTGTCTTGGTAGCTACAATTCCAAGCAGACAAAGGGTTTGGGTAAAAAGAAGCTGTCAATGTTTTTAATATTGGTCTGAAAGCCAAACTGTTAGATTGACATTCTTGGCACATACGAGGGAAGGTAAAGCCTCCTTGTTGAAGGTAAAAAACCTGGGGGATGAGGGCCAGAGGATATATAACACCTGCTGCAGCATTACTGAAATGTATTCTTAGATATGTTTTGTTCATTGAAAGTAATTTTTAAAGCAAGAAATAAGGAGTTAAACTACAAGATTTATGGGTGAAATAGTCAAGTTTCTGATTAAACTCAACATTGCAGATCTTCCAGTAGAAAAATTTTAGCCCCCAGCTCCCCCCACAAAAAGTTTTTTGCTGGGAGATACTAGTGTTAAGTGTATAATCTGAATGACAAGCAGTAAAGCAAGAATGATGCAGGTTACCACCTGACTAGGTAAATGCGTTACTTGGCATGGCTACAAAGCCTAACTACCCTATTTGTGATACTATCTACTTTTTCAACTATTTGTAAATTTTTCAGATTGCTCCAGAGTAAACAGCAACATTTGTTATCCAAAATATAGGGTGCCTTTTTATGCCTATAAAAGTCTGGTCCTCTGTAAATCACCTCCTTCCCAAGGCTTACGTAGGAACATAGTCATAAAAGTGACAGTGGTTTTGTTTGTTGTGTATGCAAACGCAGTGACATGCATGGCAATTTGGTGCAATATTTCTCTTAGTTGAGTTGAACTGTGGAGGAAAGAACATAAGGAGTTACTTTTTCTTCACAATGTATTTTCCATTTAAGTTCTTCTTTTACAGTAGTTCTCTGAAAAAAAAAATTTTCCACTCTTCTAGATGAAGTTTGACAAAGTGGGAAACACTACCTATTTTGGTGAGTTTTCATTGTAGGTTTGTTTGTAAGTTTTCTTTTTTTCCTTCTCCATTACAGAAAAGCCCAATCGGTAATCTGTGTGGGGTACTAAGTTACATTTGGGATGCTTCGCTGTGTTTATTTCCGATGTTGCAACATTTTCTGTGTGTTGCTGCCTTCTAGTGGTGTTCATAGTGTCTTGTTTGCTAGAATTGTTGTATATTTTCAAGTAATATTTTGAAAAAAACTTGTACCATCTCTCATAGGAAGGTCGTTCTTACTTAGCTTTTACCTTTCTGACCTACTGCTTTCCCTGCCTTGTATTTCCTTTCCTGTAGCTTTAAACATGTTTACTCAAATGAGTCACTTGGTTTCTGACATGGAATTGTCATGGCCAGCTTCTTCCACTTAGATCTAGAATTTTTCTTTTTGCACTCAAGATACAGTCTTCTAAACTTTGTAAATAATAAATTACATGGAGGAATCAATGGGTGAAAGAATGTTTGAATACTGTGTCCAGTTCTGGGCCCCTCACCACAAGAAGGATGTTGAGGCTCTAGAGCAAGTCCAGAGAAGAGCGACGAGGCTGGTGAAGGGGCTGGAGAACAGGCCTTATGAGGAGCGACTGAGAGAGCTGGGGTTGTTTAGCCTGGAGAAGAGGAGGCTGAGAGGAGACCTCATTACTCTCTACAACTACCTGAAGGGAGGTTGTAGAGAGGAGGGACATGACCTCTTCTCCCAAGTGACAGGGGACAGTACAAGAGCGAATGGCCTCAAACTCCTCCAGGGGAGATTTAGGCTGGAGATTAGGAGGAGGTTTTTCACAGAAAGGGTCATTGGGCATTGGAATAGGCTGCCCAGGGAGGTGGTTGATTCTCCTTCCCTGGAGGTGTTTAAGGTACGGGTGGATGAGGTCTTGAGGGACTTGGTTTAGTGTTTGATAGGAATGGTTGGACTAGAAGATCCGATGGGTCCCTTCCAACCTGGTTGTTCTATGATTCTATGATTCTATTTTTTCTTTTGCATGACTAACAGACTAAAAAGTCATTTCTTAACTGTCTATATGTAGTGTATGTATTTTCTTATACCCTGAATGTCATCATCTAAAAATAATTTTTGATAGAAAAGAAGAAAACAGAATTATACCAGGAATTAGGTCTTCAAGCTCGAGATCTAAGATTTCAACACCTAATGAGCATTGGAACTAGGAACAACAGGATCATCATGAGAATGGAGGTAATGGTTTCCCCATGGTTCAGTGTAAACTTGAACTGTCTTGTTCTTGCACTTGCGTTTCCTTTCATAATTCTTTTAATACCAGATTGCAGTGACATGCATTCCAGCAGAAAATGCACCTGTCTAGCTCTGTCTAGCTGTTGGAGGCATGGGTTTACCAACAGTATGTATTAACAACTGCTTTCCTTGCTTAGCACAGGAGAAACATTACTAACATTGTCATAGACATAAAGGCTTACGAGTAGCCTCTTCTCAGTCATATCAGCACTAGCACAATGCTGTGTCTGAGCCATGAGGAATACACTGGTTTGCAGTTAGCATGATTTTTTTTCTGTCCTGAAAAGATGTTTGAAGAGTGTCTTGATCAAAGCTTAAATTATCAAATGCACTGCAGAGTCATGAGAAAACAGAAATCTTCAGAGAATTTGTATTTTCAGACTCTACAGGTACTGTCTTTTTCAGTTCTTGAAGGCTGTCATTACTCCAGAGTTTCTTCTGATACTGGATTACCGTAATTTAAATCTGGAACAGTGGCTCATCAATGAACTAGCATCTCAGCTGGCTGGGGAAGGTCAACTAGTTACATATTCCCTGCCCTTTGAATTCCGAGCCATAGAAGCAATCCTGCAGTACCAGGTGAGCTATGTCGCATTTATTAAAATTGATTTGGAAGTTGTTTCTTCATAGAAAGGATTATGTGATTTTCTTCTTGTGTTAATATTTATACCTACATATTTGTGTACGTACTCCATAACTTACTGTAGGAGATCTTTTCTTTGCTGTGGTTTGTTGGTTATTTATTTATGGTTTTGTGTGTGTTATGTGTGTTTCCATTCCCTTCCCAAGAAAGTGCTAATTAGAAATTTTGTTTTTTGGAAGAACTTATATTAGGATGTGATGGCTTTCATCATTCTTGGACAGATAAAAAACAAATCAGAGTACCTACCTTTCTAGAGACATGATTTAGTTGAAATAGAAGACACACGGACCCACTGAGTTTTTTTGACCTTTTGGGCAGGACTCAGATAATGAGTTCTAGCTATCCTTAAAAATCTGTACTTGCTAATGCTAATGTGATGTTTGTAGACAAATACTGTTTTAGCTTTATTGGCCTTATTGGTGTGGTTGTCATTTGGTTTCAGTTCAGCACAAATTACTTTGATAAAATACTACATTTTGCACTGGCTTTATCTTTTAAGTTGAATTCCTACAGCAAATATTTCCTGAGCTTTGGAAAGCAAGTTGGATTAACTACCTAGTAGTGAGAATTTTTTGTTCAGGGGCAGGAATCAGTTGCCCAAGTCATTCTAAAGGGACTGCTTTAATTCTGAAAGGATCATGTTGTTATCTAGATCAGCAAGCTTCAGGGGAGACTTAACACTTTGCAGCCTCAGATCCTTGAGACACTGGAAGCTCTAGTGGACCCCAAGCTTTTGTCTGTGGATAGGAGTAAACTACACATTCTCCTGCAAAATGGCAAGAGGTAAATAAGAGTAAGCTGTGAAGAGACTAGAAGGTGATCATGGAAAATTATGTACAATGAAATGTTAGAAAAATGTTACCTAATATTAATTTCTAGGTTACTGTGATGCTGGGCGGTGCAGCTTATTTGTAAACAAAAATTGGTTTATGAAATACCTAGTGAAATGGGGGAAATGGAAAAAGGGAAATACGCTCTGAGTTGTCAGAAATACCTTTGAGCTTGTTAAATAGCATTGGACAGAACAATGTAATATCTCAGTGAAAAAAATAGCATCATGAAAGTATTCCTTGTAATGTAAACTAAGATTAGCTGTTTGGATCTGCTCTTTAACTTACTAGTACTAATACATTGGTACCCTCAAGGATTAGCCCCCTCCTTACATGCTCACAGAGTGCTTGTGTTCTCTGACTTACAAATATATCCAGAAGACTCATCTGAATCTTTTTACTGGGTATCTGTTGCCACCTGGTCCACAGGTAGGTCACTGCCACAGCTGAGTGTGTGGTCTGTAGAGAATTTCTTGAAGGAGCTCTTAGAATCCTGCAAGGAAGGCTTTCCTACCCACTCGGTTAGGTGGGGTGCTGTCTGGCAAACTCATTTTAAAGGTTACCTGTATGGACTGGTGTCAGTGGGGATTACTTGACCTTTTGCCTGTTCTTTCTTCAGCTTATCAGAACTGGAAACAGATCTTAAAGTTTTCAAAGAAACAATACTGGAGATCTTAGATGAAGAAGAATTAATAGAAGAGCTTTGTCTCTCTAAATGGACTGATCCACGGGTATTGTATGTATACTTTGAAACCACTTACTTTTATAAGTATGTTTTGTTTAAGGAGAACTTGAACACTAAACTGAGTGTTCCTGCCAAGAAGCAGAAAGGAAAAAGACTTTCTAACTTTTTTAAAGCCCTCATGCTTGCTGCTTCAGAAGTCATTGTGTTTGTCATTATGGAGTGGGGATTCCATTACCGCTGGTCATATTATAATAGATAAGCTGGCCTGCTATGCCAAGAACTATTTGAACTGTATGTTATGGGTTGGGAGAGGATGGCAGGAGGAAAAGCAAATGTTATTTTTGCAATACAAATTAACACTTTCTGGGAGATTTTTTTTTTCAGTTTCAACAAAAAAATAAAAATTACTGGTTTTAAAACCTGTCTTGAATAGGTCAGACACCACGCTCCCTTTCTTGAAGTATTGTGAACACCTTTCTTCCAGTGTTTTGCTCACCAGCAGAACCTGAAGGACAGAGGAGCTGCAGCAGTTCCTTTAGCAAAAACTTAAAAGCAAAAAAGACAATGTGTATCAGATCCCTGTATGTTTGGGGCTGAATTGTATTTAAACACTGGGCATACAGACATGTTTTATGTGTAAGCAACTAACAAAACCTCCCTTTCAGATCCTTTCTGAAGTTGCTCAATAGTACTTTTGCCTAACTACATTCCATATATTGATACTGTTCACAGTGTTGTGTGCTTGAAATAAAATTAGTTTCTTGCACTACAGAGTTTAGTCTAAATGTGCAACAGAACCTTAGTATTCCAGAATGGGCCCTAGTTTCAGTTGCTAATGAGTCTGCTGGTGGAGTATTTGGAGGACTCTGAATTACAGGTAGCTCCTGATCCAGCAGCTGGTCTTTGTCTTGGTTTTGCTCACTGCCTTCCTATTGTACTTCATACAAGCTGTTGGCAAATTTCTTCCTGCCTCTTGGTAGATAATGTGTAGGGAAGTTCTAGGAATGATACCAAAGTCACCTTTTAGTCATGTTGGGAGAAACCTGAAGTCATCCCTTCTTTCAGACAGTACCATTGCAGATGGGCAGGAGAAATGGTAGGAGGTTGTATAAAGAGTGCTGGAGCCATGCTACAGGATGGAGAGCAGTAGTCTATGCTTCTTTGCTTTGTTGCTGCTTTCCAAGTTCTTGTGGGTCTTGGGTACCTCAGCTTTCATATACAGTGAACAATCCAGTACATTGCCAGAGAAGTACCTGTTCAGTGGAGGCCAGCAATTGAACCATACAGTAAAATGAAAGTCTCAGACAGAATTCAATTAGTAAAGCACGCCATCTTCCATTTGACACTTGCTCTTTGGCTGCTTCATGATCCCAAACTGTTTAGCAATAATGAGTGTGTATAGCTGAAATATCTTACATCTATGCTATTTTGTTACACACCTAAAACACATCCCTCACCATGTAATTCTTTGTGTGTTGACTTTTGATTGTTTTATTCTTGAGTTCTTGACTGTTACAAGTCTCCACCATTTGAGGGCACCAAGAAATTAACTGTCTCCTTTCAAAATTGTCAACATTTTTAATTCTAAGTTGCTATAAACATTTAACTTTTTATATTATTATTAATATCTGAAAAGTAAGATTTGTGGTGTTGTGCAGGCTTTGAAGATATCAAATAGTAACTGCTCTACTCAAAATATTTGACTGCCTTTGCTGACCAGCTGATAGATATAAAAATATACCTTTTGTTTTAAGCCACTGGTAGTGATGGATGTTCTTTGTTTAAAAGACTGGATTTTGAGATCTAACATCACTCTTGTTGGCCATTCCCACAACTAGTATGCCTTGTCACACATCAGTAATGTACTGCTATACAACATGTAGCTAACCAGGAAAATATACGTTGTCGCTTACAGTGAGGAAAGTATATCTGGGATTGACCATGCAGAGGAAATGGAGCTGCTGCTGGAGAACTACTACAGACAAGCAGAAGATCTTGCAAATGAAGCTCGTGAACTCAGAGTACTAATTGATGACTCGGAAAGCATAATCTTTATCAATCTAGACAGGTTAGCTACTCTATCAGTTGGATTGCCAAAAGCTGAGCAGAATTTAATGCTGCCTAGTCTTTCATAAGTCATTGCCTAAAAGGAAGGCTGAGAAGTTCCATCTTCATGAGGGTTTGAATGGACTTGCATTCACAGCACAAGAATCTGCATTGCACTTTCATTATTAGTGGAACTGGATAAATGAAAGCAACAGAACACTGTAATTAGAATATATAAAAACCTCTCTGGCTAGGTGTAGTTTTTTACTAGCAGGAGAAACTAAGCTTCTCCCAAGATCCTTCTGGGAAGCTGTTTGTTAGAGGAAATGTCTTCAATTTTAGGAACAAAAGAAAATTATCCTCGGGAAAGCTTGCTCTTAGTTCAGCAACACTGCAACTCTTATCAAATAAGAGACTGGGTAGTCTGTTCACATGTTCAGTACAAGTTGCATTATCACTCTATGGAGTGATACAAGAATGGAGAATTTTGTAGTTAGTGTTTCCTGTCCATATGCTACAGTATTCACTAGTCAGCTTTCTTACTGAAAAATAATTAGCTTGCATATGCGAGCATGTGCTCTCTGTCTCTGAGGTTAGTGTTTCATGTTCTTTCTTCTCTTCATTGGGGAGTTATCTGTAGAAGCAATTGGTGGATGCTGCATCAGGAAACCACAAAATCCTTTTCTCCAAAACAGGCTCAAGTTTGTAGTCTGCACCATTTACCAACTCTGCTTCTTTATATTCCTTTGCAAGGTAGCAGTAGATTTTTGTTGATTGTGAATTTTGACATAGAAATAACAGCCAGTTAGTGGTGACAGAACTCAGATTTCCTTTCAAATTTATTGTTAGTCTGTGTACTTAACTCTAAGAATAGAGTAATGTTGGGAAGTCTAACCTAATGTTGGGAAGCAGAACCTGCTTCTTATGGGTATCTTGATTTAGCAATTTCAAAATGACCACCTTGTTTATGCCGTTGTTTCATGAGTTTTTTTCAGTGGGTTGCCTAATTCCAGCAGAATTTTCTCTGTAGAAATATTTGGGTTTAGTGCATGCTGTATGCAGTAAATACATTTTTGAGTTTCCCTTACAGTTGTTTCTCCCATCTTTAGCCACCGTAATGTGATGATGAGACTGAACTTGCAGCTGACAATGGGGACTTTCTCTCTCTCTCTCTTTGGACTCATAGGAGTTGCATTTGGTATGAACTTGGAGTCATCTCTTGAAGAGGTAAGTAATGAGTGCTGCTTTTTTCAGTGATGGAGAACATGGACTCTGCTCTTATAGTGTATTTTATGTTCAGTACAGTTCCATTCTTTCTGTAGGTAAAGCTCCATATTTATATTAGTGTGTGGAGTAACATAATTTAGTTCAGCAATTCATGTGTTAAGTCACTATTTTGTAAGGAAATTATTTTGTGGCTCACTGCACAGTATTGCGGGCTTTTTTGTCTATGTAACATCCAGAGAAAAGAAATGGGAAGACAGGATTATGGTTGAGTCAGGATGGACTATAAAACAGTATTCAGGTTTCTTTAATGGTCATATGTTCTTCTGAAAAGCCCAGCTTTGTCTTCTAGATAGAAGGGTATCTGGAAAGCAGCCAGGACACTTCCAGCACACTAAAGGAAGTACTATACCCAAACTGGTGGGGGTAGAGACTGGATGTAGAAATTTACAATGTAAAAAGCACAACAACATCAACAACAAAAAAACTTTCCACTTTTTCCTTTCTCGTATTCATTCAATAGAAAGGTTGATGAAGGAATGAAAACTGCTTGAGGCAGTAATGGAATACTCTAGGAAGAGGCATAAATAAAACATTCCGCTATGAAGCAGTCTTTTTTCCCCAAAGTAAGGCTTATCTGTTTGTGGTAGAGTATACCATTTCTCTCCCATAACGATGGAGAATACTGATGGGGAATGAGAGATTATCTTTGCATAATCCCTTTTCTGAGGCAGAGTTATATGACTAATGAGGATGTTCTGTTGGTAGGATCCCAGAATATTTTGGCTGGTGACTGGGATTATGTTTCTGGGAAGTGGTCTGATATGGCGCCGTTTGCTTTCCTTCCTTGGACGGCACCTAGAACCTCCACTACCTCCTCAGGTACGTATCGCTGGCTAGGGTTTCTGCCTCCAGCTTTGCATGTACAGTCCATTTCTAAAGCAGGAAATAAGCTAACGTAGAGGGGTGAACCACAAGGCATGGGGTAATTCATCTTTAGTGACTGCTTCTTGACTTGACAAGGGAGAAGGCTCTCCCTAGCTAGACTGAATGAGGTGGAAAGCCCAGCACTGTCAAAAGTACACTGAAAAGTAACAAAGTGATCACGGTTGGCAGAAGCTGCAGGCTGTTCCTTGAGACACCATAATTCCTTTCACCTGGATGCCCAAGGTAATATGAGGATAATTGTAGAAGTGGCCCTAATTTACTTTGTCAGCTGCCACAACCATCTACTCATAGGCACATCAGGGATACTGCTTTCCTCTTCCCACCCACATACTAACTTTGTATCTGTGACCCCTCTGTCACATAAAAGAGAAGGTAAAGATAGAGGGATGATGAGGACAGGCACTAGCTACAACATTCCTGGAGAATGACCCCATGGTTGTGATATCCTTACTCCAAAACCAAAGCTCCTCGCTTACACACTACCCACTGTTTTTGCCATTGATACCTATGTAGGTCATAGGGCCAAACTGTATGAAGACTTGCAAGGAGACTATCTTCACATGACTGAGATTTTATACGGCTCATTTTCTTTGTTCATTGCTCTTTCTTGCTTATGGGACTATATTATGTGCTGCTATTCTGCACTCTAACATTTGCATCCACTGATGCGTCTCTGTTATAAATATTAAATTTTAATTTAAATATTAAGTTGCTACAAGAGGCAAAAGAAGGGGAGCCCTTGACAATCATATGTTCTTCCCTCCCATGCCTTGACATTAATAGGCACATGGTAGTAATTCATTGTGGATTATGACTACAACTAACTGGGTCATTGTCAAGAGTTGCTCAGGACCAACTCCAGAATGTAGTGACTCTGACTTCGAGAAATGTACTGAAAGGGATTAGAGAGGGTCAAGCCAGAGACATTGTTCTCCAAATAAAAGCAGAAAAAAATCAGAGTTCAGACCTCTGTGAAGTTTTATTTCTTTCTGCTGCATATAGAGCAGCTTCTCATGTAATCACAAACTATCTTGTATCTTGCCTAGGTTCCTGCAATTTTGAAAAAATCCCAGCCAGCATCTGGAAGAGTGGAAATAAAGAACAACCTTAAAGCAGAAACATTTGGGCTGAGCAGAAGCACATTAACAAGCCAGTAGGAACAGCAGGAATGAAGAGACTTTTGTTGTTACACAGTGGACTTAGAACACTTTCCTTGCATTTCTTCTTCGTTACTGAAAAACGCAAGATTTTCTAACCTTTCTAATTTAATATATATTTTGCACCAAAAACCTGTAGTTAGATTTAATGCTTACACACACAAGGAGAGAAGCACAAAGGAAAACAGTGCTTTTGACGGAAGTCTCACCTTCATCACATATATGTGCTTGGGCTTGACACATTCTCATTTCAAGTGTTTCTGTCACATACTTCTTCACATAATGACCTTTCTTAAAGAGAATACTATTTTCAGCTTAAAGGATGACTGTGGTTGGCATTTATCGGTAATTCTGGTTCTGAGCTGCAGATACCTGAATCTGACTTCAAATATCAAGTTAAAATCCACCCCCAAAAGTGCCTTTTTATGGGCTTTTAAGGCCCTATTTAATTGCAGGGAACAGATTTTCCAAAACAAAAAGCATTCCTGCATCTCTTCTGAAACATCGCCTCTAAATTGGCAGTAACCAGGAACTATTGTTTTGCTTACTTTGAGTAATAACAGATTCTGAAATGTTTCTGCCTGTCTTGGGTATTCCTTAACAAAAAAAATTATGCGCAAAACATGCAGTTTCACTGACAGGAACAGCAGGCCTATTGATAATGCACACTTGTGCTTGCCATCTGTTACTATTTTAACATGCATTGATACAGCTGCAGTTTAAGGACGACTCGTATTTTCAGAAGAATTTGTTCTAATGCTAATAAAAAAAATGAACAAAGCAATTGCTGGTTTCTCTAAAGCTGGGCTCCGCTTTCTCTCCAAGAAAAGGCAAAGCATGGACTACCCTGCACCACAGTTATACAGGTTACTTATGGGTGTGGAAGCCTGGCGTCCTATGATGGACTGAAGGAAGGAGTATAAGTCTTACTACAGTTCTTAGGACTTATCTCTGAACTCCTAAGGCATAGTTCTCCACTGGTTTCTCAGTCTCCAGAGGGAGCTTGAAAATCTTTATGATCTGATTTAGAAGGTGTCTTAGTTTTAATTTGGATTTCTTTTTAAACTCTGTAATATACACCAAGCAGCTCCTTAGGTGCCACTAGTTAAATTGCTGTACTGTCAGGGGTTGAAAAGACAAGAACTGTAGTTGTGAATATTTTTATTCATAACTAGAAAGTCAAAAATGGACATAAAAAGGTACAGCAATTATGCTGGCCTGTGATCCTAGTTTGGTTAAAATCTGTTGGACATTATTATTTTCAAACAGGTGTTGTTGCTTTGTATGCAACTTTAACTACAGATATAAAAAGCTTGAGAAGGTGAGAAAATGAATGGTGTTTGTAATGTTTTTGAGGTTTTTAGCTTTTTTTGACAACCTTTTTTTATGGCAGGTAGAGATGTAAAAAGCTCTGAACTGAGCAAAGCAGTGATAAAAACAGTGACTCGCAGACCTTGGCTGACAAACCCCATGGGACTGGGGTGAAGGGATATAGATGCCGATGTTTTCAACCAAGCTGTAGTTGCATTAAGCCATGGGGGGAATTGTGTTGGTGCAGCTCTTTATGAAGCTTTTGCATAAGCTTTCTAAGCTCTGTCTTTTGTGCAGAGAGGCTTCTGGGAACTGTATCGACACAGTTTCTGATACATAACTAATTTTAAGTACAATAAAATCACTGAGAGAAAACCGCATCTTTTAAAAGATTTTTTCTACACACCCACAGAAATGTTTTATGGGTTTCCTACAGTTAAAATAATCAAAATGCATTAGTTTGCAATAAAACTACTCCTGATATTGTACACAGAAAATTCCAAAGCCAGTGGAGGTTTCATGTTCAGAATGGAATTGCTATACAAGGTACTGGTTTCATCAATTTTCATTTGAAAACTTTATTCTGCCCTTGTGTCTGCAGACCAGTGTTGGTAATAATAACATCACGTCCTGCTGCTCAAAGCTGTTTAATAGATAATTTGTACACTGTTAAACCTGAATTGAACAAAATAGTGTTAATTAATTGAAGACAATAGTGTTAACAATAAAAGCTGTTAACGATTCTATGTTTTCATAGTACTTTACATGGAAACATAAAGAAAGGGTGTCAGAGTGGTCTCAGCCATGAATGTGGTAGCAAAAGCATTTTCTATAAATTTTATCAGTCTTGCTTGTTCTTTTGTCCCTGGGCAATCCCAGGTGTTCTGTGCCCGGACTGTGGGCCACAAGACTTGCTACAGACAGACCGATAAATAGAGCTGATTGCCAAACATTGCTTAAACAGCCAAATATTACTATCAAAATGTAGCCTGCTGATTTCAGCCTGCAAATGGTTTTCAGACCAGCTTGTTTCTTCAAGGTTAAGTGAGACTGCTGTTTACAACAGAATCAAATTGTGTTTTTACACAATTGACACAGTTTTGGTAGGTTTGTAAGTCAAACCACCATGCATGCTTACATTCCCTTTCACTTAAAGCCAGTGAACATCCTTGCCTCCTTTAATGCTTTTTATCAAAAGTTTGCTGTCAGGGTACCATAGGTCCTACAGGGATTCTCCACTTTAAGACCAGGTCTGTCCTGGTCTTAAAGGCTACCATGGGCTTCTAGAACGAGTAGACAAAGAGCCTTCCACCAAGTCGAGCTTTTGCCGAACTTCTCTCTGCTGCCACTACAACTTCTTTCTGCAGAAACACAGAACAAAGGTTAGCAAAATTCAGCTGCAGGTGTACAATTGCCTTAAGCTTCCCTAGTGGAAACAAGATTTTCTCCATATCATTGGTGTCATTATAGAAATGTAATGAGGAGAAATGAGAGCAACCCACCTCATCAGAATAGAGGTTAACAAAATGATTTGGTCAACATATTTAATTTTATTTGGGGAACTGGAAGAAGCTGGAACCAGACAAATACAATCTGAGTAGTATCAATACAGACGAAGCTGGAGTGTGATTGGATTGGAGCTACAGCGAAGGAAAACTGTCTGGAGAATGGCTTCACCCACACTCATGCAGTATAATGTCTTTGTTTCAGGTGTTAAATTATGCACCTTATTTTAGTTTAGAAGCATTTGCATTTCCAGATGTCTCTTCATTGCTTGTTTTAACAGCAAGAAATAAAACACCATTTGTTGAAGGCTCATGGTACACATCCTTAGCCTAGTACTGAGACTTTCTCAGTACTCATACAGAGTTAGTTCTCACACAGGTTATGTCAGAGCTAGAAGAACATTGGACTCCTCAGCTGAACACGCAATAAGTAAGCTTCAAACTTAAAAAAAAGATTCCTCAGTGTATCACTCAAACACAGCAACTGATTTTCAGTAAAAAATAATGGGCATCTAAGGGAAATTAAGAGAAACATGTACACAAACACAACATAAGTCATTGGAGTGTGAACTGGGCCTCTGCTTGGAAACACTTGACACATGAATAGCATTCACTACAAGCAAGAGCTAGGAGAGCGAGCCTGTAGGTATTAAATGAGAGAGGTGTTTTGATGCCTGGTTTACCCCACAGCTGAACATCCACTTTCCACATAGGTGGGTGTGAACAGTGCAAAGCCAGCTGGCACTTATACTTGATGTACTTCGCAATCTCAGCAAACTTTAAAGTAGGTTAAGTTTCAGGCTGTTTTACAGTGGTGTCTCTCAATTTGGATGCCAAAATTTTGACAACTCCATAGTTCACCTACTTGTAAAATGGTTCTAATTATCAGTTCACAGAGTTAATAAAATTAAATGAAAACTTAGTGCAAATATGATATACATGGCTTGACTGTTACATGGAAAGGCAGTAGAAAGATGTTATGAAGCAACCAACAGTAATTTTTCTCACCTTTCTTTCAGATTTCACAGTGACAACAGAACTCCCGAATAGTGACAGCTCCTGTAAAATAACATGTCATGATATAATGCTGTTAGGTTTTTTTAAGTGGGACCCTTTTGTGTTGCTCAGTAGTTTGTTTTCTAGTTACTTACCTCAGGAGAAGTCAGGACATACTGTGCCTGAAGAAGACAAAAAAAAAAAAAGAGAAAGTCAGTTGAGTGATCCACAACAGGAGAGCAGAAAACCAGTGTAATAAACTGGTTTCTAAGCAGTAAAGTAATTCAAGAATGAACAAGAGGACCAAAATCACACAGATTCAAAAACGTAAGTAACCTGTTTTCTGATACCAAGTCAGAATGACAGGATATAATGAATTAGCTGTCATTTTGACCTCATGTCCTGATAGCACTATTTTCTTACCCAGTCTTCAGGACAGGGAGATATCCATGATTTGCACTGGCCTGTCACATTCCCTGAGGATGTCTGCTTTCCATTGTAAATGTAAACACAGCCAGCTGCCCTACCAAAAGGTATTGTGGTGAAACCGTTAGTTCGCAACGGAGATGTCACAATCAGTTCATCTGCAAGTATTACAAGGATGACAACACATCAGCAGGGAAATGATGCTAAACCAAAACACGAGAGAGTTGATATTTACATACTCCATATGCCACAATTCCTATTAGTGACAACATTTCCGACTACGTGGCTTAGGATTTTAGAGATAAGGCACCATGGAATTCTTGTACAAGTCAGTCAAGGAAGAAGACTGTATTTAGCACTTCTATGAATATGCAGGTGACCAGTCTTCCCTCTAGCAAAAGTAAAATCATAGAATCACAAAAGAGTTTGAGTTGGAAAGGACCTTAAAGATCACTGAGTTCCAAACCCCTGTGATGGACAGGGACATCTCCCACTAGGTCAGGCTCCCCATAACCCCATCCAACCTGGCCTTGAACACCTCCAGCGGTGGGGCATTCACAACCTGTTCCAGTATCTCACCACTTTCATGATGAAGAAATCCTTCCTTAGGTCTACGCTAAATCTGCCTCTCTTAGGAAAAAAATTTTCACATAAAGGGTCACTGGACACTGGAACAGGCTGCCCAGGGAGGTGGTTGAGTCACCTTCAGGTGTTTAAGGGACAGGTGGATGAGGTGCTGAGGGGCATGGTTTAGTATTTGGTGGGAATGGTTGGACTTAGTGATCCAGTGGGTCTCTTCCAACCTGGTTATTCTATGATTCTATGATTGTCCAGTTTATACCCATTGTCCCTAGTCCTGTCACTACCAGCCTTTGTAAAAAGTCCCTCACCAGCTTTCTTGCATGCCCCCGTCAGGTACTGGATAAAGTATTTCTAGGAAAACTTAGAACAACCTTCCAGTACCAGGGACAGACCGGGAAGGAGGGGTGGAGGGACTGCTCTCTATATCAGGAAAGTGATGTAACGTGAGGAGCTGTCATGGAAGTGTAGCTACAAACAGGTTGTGGGTCAGAATAAAAGAACAGAAAATATTTCACTTCTGATCTTTACCTAATCCATCCTCATCCAGGTCACTTAAGTATACATCTCCTCCAAAGCGAGAAAACCTCCTGTCCCCACTGAACGTGCTGAGCAAAGAAGGCTTCGTATTGTCTGTCAGATCATACACTAGAACCAGTCCAGCCTGGTGCAGCACTGAGGACATAAATGAAATTCGAGATAGGCTGTCTAGGAAAAAAAAGAAGGTGACAGAAGCCAAGCATAAGATATAGGAACTTAGGTTTGGTGCTTGCAATATTTTGGCAGCAGAACATGCACAAAAATAATATAATTTATTAATCATATCAAATATTTTATGGCATTAACACTAATTACCATAGAAACAATCTCTTAGCAATAGTAGTAGGTGAAAAACACATTCAAGTTAAAGACAGTTCTACATCTTGACTTCCCTAATTCTTTGCTACCTACTGCCAGAGTAAGGACAAAATACTCAATTGTTTCATTTCCATGAAATATGTAGTCTATTAGCAAATCACTGCCACATATGTAATGCAGGTAATAATGCTACTAAAGTAATATAAGGAAGGAAAAAACCCATTGAAGTTGAGTCATAACACAGAGGAGTCTACAGGTAAAGCTCTTGCAGGTGATTATTTTAAATTTATTATTTTTTAATAACTAAATTACGTGGCAATTAAAAGGTCCCTTTTCTAGCTTCTAATTTTGCATCCATATAGCCATATAGAAACAAATGTACCAGAGAAATACTTTCCAATTTTCAGAAGGACATTACCTGCATTAGGTGCACTCACTGCCAAAACCATCCTTGTGATCCCAGCCACAGACATCACACCACTGGCTACAGACAAACCCATTCTGCCCATCACCTGTTAGATTTTTTAAAAGACCTATGTCATTTCCACATAAAGTCTTTTTATTTCAAATTATTCATAAGGTCCCATACAATAGCAGGAGCCCTACCTTGTGTCCAGTCACTGCAAACCGGAGCTTGGTACTTGGTGGATTATAACCATATACCTTCCCAACACTCTGTCTGGAACCCAGTGACACAGGATTGCAGCTTGAACTACAGTGCAAAATATATTTGTATGTAACAACATAGTTTTGTACATTCAGCTAGAAATATTTTTTCTTCTTTATTTGATCTAACAGTGACTGCCAAATTCTAGAAGCCTATTTTAGCAATTCCCATGCTTTGTTCTAATCAGTTACAAGTCATTTAGGGTGCAAACTTGGTCTGCCTAGCCAATCCTTTATCACCCAATAAATTTCTGTGTTCAGTTTGCTTTTTAAAATGTTACCTCACACTAAGGCCTATGTATAGGATTATTTTAGGCATGCCCTCTCTGCCCTCCTGAAGAAAACCCAACAAATTCTTAAGTGTCTCTAAATAAAGAAGACTTCCTCTATAAAGGGTCTAAAGACCAGCCTTCACAAAGAAGGATGAAAGCATAAAGATACTAATTTAATAAAAATATTCTACTCAGTAAAAAGAGGAAACTTCCTGAAAAGCTGGAAGTCTAATCTATTTCACATATTAACTGTTGCAGAAGTAGGGTATAATGGAGGAGAGAGTAAGCTGTCATATACAACAAACCCAGTGCAACTTTTCCACGTAGGGCTACCAATCAGCAGCAATGTTATGTTCTCCAGCTGGCAGCTGTCAAGTGAAAATCCAAACCAAGCATAGTTTTCTTCCCCCTCCACCATCCAGTTGGCATCCTCTACTGACAGAAGTCCTGACAGACCAGGAAAAGATTAATTAAATCTTGGTGTACCATGGCATAGAAAAATCTGTTCACAACCCTCTACTGATTGATCCTTTGACAAGTTTCTATAAGCAAAGTCACACCATACATCACCAGTTATTGCTTATTTCATTTGTTCCATCTGAAACTCTATCAGCTGGTGAACACACCCTGCTTCTAAACCCTTCCAAGAGCCTACACAAAGCATAGAAAAACTATAGGGCAAACCTGTCCTACACTAGTGACTCCTAGAATAAGCCTCAAAAACTAAGGAAAAATATTAATTATTGCAAATCTCAACTGCAGGATTCTGATAAAGCTCTGAATACCTGCACACACTGCCCAACCCCTACTAACTTCATATACCAGCATACATGGCATTTCCTCTCTCACTCACAACAATCTTCATCACCTGTACTCAATAGCTGTATTCACTTGTAGCATTCCCCTTTAGAAACATGAAGGAGCAGACAGAATCATAAAAAAACCCATTGTCTGAGGTTCATTTGCAAATTTTCAAAGAAGACAAGTAAGGCCCCATGGTGTCACCAATACACAGTTGAATTCCATTGCTCTAGCAAGGTTTTCATAGAATCATAGAACCATTTGGTTGAAAAAGACCCTTGAAATTATTGACTCCAACTGTACCTGTTCACTACTAAACCATATCCTTAAGTACTTCATCTACCTGTCTTTTAAACACCTTCACACGGATGGTGACTCAACCACCTCCCTGGGCAGCCTCTGCCAGTGCCCAATAACCCTTTTGGTGAAGAAATTTTTCCTTAATGCCCAGTCTAAACCTCCCCTGGTGCAGCTTGAGGCCATTCTCCCTGTCACTGTCTACCTGTCACTTGGGAGAAGAGACCAACACCTACCTCACTGCAACCTTTCAGGTTGTTGTAGACAGTGCTAAGATCTCCCCTTAATCTCCTTTTCTCTAGGCTAAACAACCCCAGCTCCCTCAGCCACTCCTCATAAGACTTGCTCTCCAGCCCCTTCACCAGCTACATTGCTCTTCTCTGAACATGCTCCAGGACCTCAATGTCTTTCTTGTAGTGAGGGGCCTAAAACTGAACACAGGGTTTGAGGTGGGGCCTCACCAATCTTGCTGGCCATGCTATTTCTGATACATGCCAAGGTGCCATTGGTCTGGCATGCTGCTGGCTCATATTCAGCTGACTGTCAATCAGCACTGCCAGGTCCTTCTCAGCTGTCTCTTCAACTCAAGTCTCCCTCAACATGCTTGTATACAAGCTTGGACACTGCATTCTGGACGGGTGGACAACCAGATGGGGAAAACCTCACAGGGCAGTGATTAGTGGACATAAAGCCCTGAGTTATCTGATCTGACTTCATAGATCATCTGACTTCCTGAGTAGGAGGCTGGCCTAGACATAACCTGAGATCTCTTTGAACCTGAATTATCCTACCATTAATCAGGAACAAATGAACATAAAATATGGAAGTGTTATTTTACTCAATAAATATTACCTTGTTCATTCCTGATGAAATCAGAATAAAATGCAACTACAAATCCTCTCTGCTGCCCACCACCAGGTGCATATGGAGAGCCCACAACCAGATCAGCACTTCCATCCCCATCAACATCAGCTGCCAGGAGGGACCAACCAAGATTACAGTAGGAATACTGCAATGAACAGTTAGTTTAAGCCTGAAATTAAACTGGAACCACCAACTCTGTACCAAAATAGAAGTAAATTGCTCTAAAAAGCTACCTTTGTCTGTTTCTGCTCAAATTACCTTCCCACTCTCTGACTTCAGTTTTTTCTTTGAGTTTTTTTTTTTTTTAAATTTTATTTTACTGTCGTTCTTTTGAGAATTATGCCCACCCTGCTGCTTCCCCAATACTGGAGTACTAATGTCTTTCCCATATACAACCAGCTCAGGTAAGCACTTCCTTGCACCAACACAATCAGTCCAAATTCCATTGCAATTGTTTTGATTTCAGCATTCCTTTCCGAAGTTCACAGGCCCCTTTCCCCTCACCTCCTGCTTGCGTACCTGACAATCTATGGTAATGTTTGGTTGAGATGACAAGCCTCTTCCCTCAGTGCCAAAATAGACATACACAGC
Source organism: Coccyzus lansbergi (assembly GCA_033558105.1). Classification (NCBI taxonomy): domain Eukaryota; kingdom Metazoa; phylum Chordata; class Aves; order Cuculiformes; family Coccyzidae; genus Coccyzus; species Coccyzus lansbergi. Next base: position 1,843,221 of record JAUMJK010001092.1, read on the forward strand.
ACCCTAAACAGCAGGAAAAACAAACACAGCATGAGAGCATCTGCCTGTCAGCACCACGTAGTAAATCCAAGACAGAGCACAAGGAATGAAACATTTCTGCAGGGGCTATTAATACAACTGCATTTTTTGTCAGATCCTTCTCATAACACCATCTTTTCCACACTAAACCTGTCATTTCCACCTCAAATCCATGCTGTAATGGTTACTCCTATCATCAGGCAATAAACTAGAGAAGTACAGACAAGTATATATTCATCATACTGCAGGTAAAATGCAAGGACAGTATACCGTATATTTACATTCATTATACACATATTTAGGTGGCTCAAATTTTGTTAATTATTGTTTAATGCAATGGCACGCAGTGCCAGGCACAACAGGTACATGCAATGTTCCAAGCTAGTGGGTCTACTTAAAATCATTTCAGTTCCCATTTGAACAGTTACTACCTGAATTTCTTAAGAGTTTTAAGCTTAATGGATGTGGTTTAAACCAAAACATTGTGTCTCTTGGTCTGCATGGGCTGAAAATACTCAGGAACCATTCATTACATGGGCTTATTTGGTCATCTGCAAGTCATTAAGCCTCTGTAACTTGATTATTTTAGTAAGCATGTTTGTGTCCATATCACATTTTATATCTCATCTGTTGGCCTGTGACAGCAGATGACAAGGCTCTCTGACCCATGAGGTCCATTGCAAACTCCCTGTTTATAAATAAAAATGGTACACCTGAATTTCATGCATGGCTTCTTATATTTCCAGCACACAAGTGCTGCAAAGCCACAATCTGATTTGGATTACTAATGTGCAAAAAGAGAAATACAGAGAGCTGTCATTGCTCTCATCAAAGTACTCACAAAGGTTATAAATCTTTGTGTTTAAATTACAATGTCACTTTGGATAACAAGAGAAATTCTCATTTCACTGTTTAAAACAACATGTATCAATAGAAATGTTTTGCTTGGAGGAAAAAACCTGAACAAACTCATGTGTGACTTACTTTGTAAGTAAGAAACTGGGATCCCACAGAAGGTGCTCCCACTGCCAGGTCTGGCACTCCATCCTCATTGAAGTCCAGGACGGCCAAGGCAGAACCAAATCTTCCTGACGGCTAAAAGAAGAGGGATTGCTCTAGTGAAAATAACAGACCTTTTTAAGACTAAACCATCAAAACCCAATGCACATTTGCAATCACAGCACAAGGAAGAACTGGAACCAGATGATAACAATCTACCCCAATAATTCTTAAAATTTACTTAGCATCACAGCTCTCCAAAGTAGTAACTACCATCCATGAGCTTGGAGTTTGTTTCCTCTTTTAAGCATAGTGCACCATTGTTGTTATATGCTTATGATCTTTCCTGTTAATGGCATTATAGCTGTGGATCACTAAAACACTCTAAAAAGACAGCAGCTGTTAATCTACAGTTTGCAACAACGGAAACAGATTAAAAGGAAATGGAGCTCATCTCTCTATACTCTTTTCTTTGTGAATAAAGGTATATTCTATAGAGGGCCATCTTTATTACTCAAAAATATCATTTGATCCTGCTTCTCAGTTACAAGTCAGTCACCATCATGTCAAATTGTAGATTTCTGTTTTAATATAATATAATATGTACTCTTAGCTAAGACAAACAATGTGAGAAGTTATCACTCATATGCAAAAATGTAGCCTCAAAGGCATTGAAAATTATATTGAATTAATTATTTTAAATGAAAAAAGTGGAGAAAATCATATTATCTTAAATGCAGGGCTCCAAATGTGCTACACCATGACTTACAAAACTCTACAGCAGTTGTATTCAAGGGCATATTAAGTTCTAATATCCACTATCACGTTTTTACCACAAAAAAATTTTCACAAATCTCTAACTTGCCTCCTCACCTGATGACCGTGTAGTATTTGGTCTGCTTTCCCATCTAGATCCATGTCCTCTTGCGGCAAACCTGACTGGTTGCCATAGATCACATATAACCTTCCTATCTGAACATGGCCCAGCGTGCTGTACCCTGGTGCTCCAACCACCAGATCTTCATATCCATCCTGGTTTAGGTCAGCTGAGATCATTGCCCTGTGCAATGAGGGAGCCAACAAAATCATAGCATTAGAATCACAGAACCACAGAACGGTTTGGGTTGGAAGAGACCTTAAAGATCACCAAGTTACAACCCCCCCTGCCATGGGCAGGGACACCTCCCACTAGACCAGGCTGCCCAAGGCCCCATCCAACATGGCCTTGAACACCTCCAGGGATCCACAACTTCCCGAGGGAACCTGTTCCAGTGACTCACCACCTTCAGTGTGAAGAATTTCTTCCTACCACCTAGTCTAAATCTGCCCCTCTCCAGTTTATATTCATTCCCCTTCATCCTATCCCTACATGCCCTTTTGAAAAGTCCCTCTCAGTCTTTCTTTTACACCCCCTTCAGGTACTCCAGGCCTCTAAAAGGTCTTCTCAGAGCCTTCTATTGTCCAGACTGAACAACCCTAACTCCCTCAGCCTGTCCTAATGTGGGAGGTGCTGCAGTACTCTAATCATCTTCAATGATTAGTCCTCCTTTGGACTGCAACATACTTTTCTTCCCTTCAGGTAAACCAAGACCTGTCTTTCCTCATCTATTTTTAAAAAATTTTTCATATTATACATTTAATTTGTGTTTTCTTGAATTAAAAAAAAAGAGGAACCTTGAAGATTCATCTTCAATTAATGCACCTGAGATCTGTAAAAAAACTCAGGCTTTTTACTTACTGATACAATATACCTAAGGGCAATCAGAGCAGAGAAAAAGAAGTGGTTATGTATGACACGGAATAAAAAAGATGAAATTAAGTATCTTTTTAACTGATTCTTGAATTTAATTGATGGATTCACTTAACAGTTGATGAGTAAATGGATCACAGGTCTCAGTAACATGCTCAAGTTTAGACAAGAAATATGAAAAGACAAGAACTAACTAGTATTAATTTGGCTGGTGTGAAGTAAAATATTATAAGCCATTCAGCCAGATTTATACCATTAATTGATTTTGACTGTCAGCTTTAAAGAGAACCCAGAGAACAAACATTAATATTTTGGTGGACATTCAAAATTTCCAGACAATAAGGGGGAGGTGGGATGAAAATAATTACAAACCATCCAAGTCTAGCATACGGTGAAGTGAGAAAATACGAAGCTGCTGGCTTGGAGATGTGCTTAGAAGATTTCTGATGTGTAGCTGCTAACATTCTCCAGACACTGCTTGTAAAAGCATGGTTTATCAAGCGGAGGGGAGCCTGAAATAGAAATGAAGAGACATAGGAATGGTTAAGACACAGGCTGAAACTCTAGAATACCATGGAACACCTCAAAAATCAAGTCGCCAACACAGGAAATCACCACAATGATCTAAGTGGACTCTTAACTCATGTCATAAGCACCTTTTAGAAAGAGACAAAAATCTGTATGCTTTAAATGGAGCACTGCTATTTTTTTCACTGCTCTGCTTTGTTGGGACTTCTTAACCTCCAAAGGTGATCATATCATTCAATAAAATGTAAATACTAAAGTGTAAAAACTAAAGACATATTTTATCATTTTTGACAAAAGGTGTTTTCCAACTTTATTATAAAATGAGCAAAGTGTAAAAATTGAACATTCATGATGTACACATTAATATACAGATTAACAATTACTCTGGAATCTCCATGAAGTGAAGTCAGAGGCTACTGTCAACATTCAGAGACTCCGCTCCATCAACTCAACATTTCAGACAGAAGTTAAAGCAATTTTATATAAAGCTGAATTTTACCTGACACATCTATCACTTCTCACTTACTGTTGCCCAAGACTGTATACTGAAGTGAACTCCTCTCTGTGTATAATTTATATTCTTTTCAAGTGTTTTTGTAAGCAAAGAAGCTGTATTCTTGTGATGCTGATGTTTTGATTGTTTGTTTCTGCTAGAAGAAAGGAAGCAGTAATAACAATTAATCACAGAATCATAGAACAATCAGGTTGGAAGAGACCCACTGGATCATCAAGTCCAACCGTTCTTATCGAACACCGTGCCCCTCAGCACCTCATCCACCCATGCCTTAGTCACCTCCAGGGAAGGTGAATCAACCACCTCCCTGGGTAGTCTGTTCCAGTGCCCAATGACCCTGTAATGTAACTGAATTAATGACTTGAGTATTTTATGACAAAGCCGGGAGAAGCAAACATTGCATACGATCAGATGGACATTTCTCCCATGTATAAACAGAGTTCTCAAGATAAACCAGTTAAGCTGATTTCTCTTGAGAGGTTTTCTAAAGTAACACACAGCAAGGAGAGAATTCAGCTATGGTAAGGCTAAACGTGAATCAGTAGTTTCATAATTAGTGGAACAAAGAGCAACAGCCAAATGGAGTGCTAATTCTTCACACTTTAAGTGCTACATAAATATTATTCTCCTTAGGCTGGAAGGTAAAGGACTCTCCTCGGTTCTGCACAGTTGCCCTATACGAAGCTTATTTATTCATGTTAAGAGAATCTCAAATTCACACACAAAAAAAGTAAGTCAGTGAAAAGATTTCTAATTTTCAATAGGTCGGTGTCCATATTACTGGAAGACCCTCTTTTCATCAGTAAATCTTTAAACCTTCAGAGCTATACTTACATGTAGCTGTCTTTCGGTTTCCTTGTGCAGTTAATAAACAGAGGGTTGTCAGGCAAGAAGCAGTCACTAAAGAAATATCCAGAGGCATTTTGATGATTTTTCCAGCAATGGAAGTGAAATTACAAATAAAACTTTTAACTTCACTGATTTCCCTGTTAGAAGTCACCAGTTTTCTCAAGAAACTGTGCTTACTCAAAATCAGAGCATCATTATAATCCTTAGACACCCCTTTCATATTTATTTTAATAAACTTCATAAAGTTCTATATGAATTTCACATGTCTTTATGTAACTCTTAAAGGACAGTGAATGTACCATGTCCTGCTAATCACTTCTACTGAAAGTGTCACTCTGGAACAAAGAACATAACAGATGATTCCAGATTTTATTTCAAACATGATTTCTCAAAATAGCTGCAGTAATATCTTCTGTATAATTGAGTCAATTAATTACCAGTGTTGGTCTTATGATATTTACAGTAAGGTAAATCACAGAATCCTGGAATAATTTGAATTGGAAGGGACCATAAAGACCCTCCAGTTCCAAACCCTTCCATCTTCCAGCTCCTCCTGTTTGCTGCCCAAGCTTCATGTGTTTGTATGGAGGCAGTTTAGCCTGGCTGTTAGTTGCATCACCTTCTTAGTGGAACACCCCTTATTTGATTGAAAGAGTTTTGCGGAATTTTCCTTCCTGGCACCTATTACCTGAGGAGCTTCCCACTCATCTCCAAAGGACTTCAGCTGTGCCATGGCATCCCCAGCATGCCCCCGGACAGCCTTTACCAGCACCCCAACCTTGTAACCACAGTGTGTCTTCCCACAGCTTGACACTGGCACTTTGGCTATTCTGCACCTCCCCTTTCACATATAGTTTAAAGCCCTTATCAATGAAATCTGCAAGTTCCTGAGCAAATACCATCCTTCCCTTTTGAGAAAGTTGGCTCTCATCCAATACCTATAAACCAGGTGCTGTGAAGGTCAACCCCTTGTCAAAAAAACCAGAGTTGTTACAGCGACACCAGTTACAGAGCCACATATTAATAGACTGGGTCTGTCTGCCCCTGTCCAATGTCACTGCCTGCAACCAGAAGGAGGGAGGAAACAATGACCTGGGTCCCAGATTCCCCCAGTAGCCACCCCAAAAGTCTCTTTTAATCACCTTTGGGCTACATACTGAAGCTTTGTCACCTCCCATGAGGAAGAGCAGTAACAGGTAGTAGCCTGGGGGCCATAACAGACTGGAGAGTTTGCTAGCGATACCCCTAACCCAGATTCCTGGGAGGCAGCAGACTTCCCTGTGAGTAGGGTCTGCTTGACATATTGGACACTTTGTTCCCCTCCACAGGAACTCTCCTACAAATATGCCTTTTCTGCCTTTTCTTCCTCATGGCGGCTGTAGTAATATGAAGGGGGTGAGGTGTGGGCAAGGAGGGAGTTCATTTTCTGCCCCATTGGTGGACTGGCTTGCACTCACTATTCCCCTTTAAATCCCTGCCTACATTCTGGTGGGGGGAGGATACCAAATCTTCCCATATTGCAGGAAACAGTACTATACCTGGTTCCATTCTCTAGCATATGGCCCGTCAGCTCAAAAATATTGTTTGTCCAGAATGCCATGTCATCCACTCCTCCAAGGAAATACTCATGGAACTTGTCCACCAGGAATGGAGATTTACTAGCATATGTTGGAAAAAGCTGAGACAAGCAACATACTCAGCAAGATGGATTACATTGTCTTGGTGCTGTATGTTCATTTTCATACAAAAACCAGAAAACAAACCTTGCCAACAGCAAGCCTTTCTCCATGCCTGAAAAAAAACCCAACAGATAATCTTTCAGAAATAAATCTGCTTCATTTAATAATATTTAATTAAACAGTTATTTCAAGGTTTCTGTATAAGTACCATGCAAATCATTACATATCCCTGTCACATGTTAATATATTTTTAAAAGTCCACATCTGTATTTTTGCCACTAAAACATTCAAGTTTTATGATTTTGAGGTCTGTTAGGGAGTCTACGTTGTTGGCTTCAATCCATAGATTTCTGAGCTAGCATTTCAAATAAGACTATTGTCATTTTCCTGTAGTGATGGAAGCAATTGGACTACACAACGATCAATAGGATCCCAGACGATAATTTTCGTACGTTTTTCACTTAAGAAAAGCCAGAAAAAAAAGCTATTCAACTTACAGTTCAAGAAATAGCAGGTAAGTACAGTCAGTAATTGTACTTTCAGTTATGATCTCTTTTCCATAAAACTCCTTATAGATAGACGCTAGGTCTTTGGCAGGTACATACCTAAAATCAAGATGAATGTATGACAACAAGAGTTTTTCCACATCACTTGACAAAAGACTACAGTTTCTGAAATAAAAATAGCTTGCTTTAAAATATTCTGAATTTCTAAAGATCAAGGAAGGTCATGAAGATTTACAAATGTCAGAAAGACCAGGGTGGTAGGTGCAGTTACTCTACACAACATTCTCCTCCTGTTTAGGTTCAAACTCAGAAACCTGTAGAACCATTCCCCTACTGCTACTGCTGTCAGAATTTTCACATTCCCTGTGGTGGTTCCCTCGCTTGGTGATCACATAATCTTGGAGACTGTCCTCCAACTCTCCTCCGTGCCAAGTCTAATCCTGTTCAAAAAGACTCTTCCCACAGCTCTGCCAGAATTTTATTAACGAACTGTGCCCTCTACAGCTGTCAAGTCAGACTATGTTTATCTATTTGCCTTAAACATTTTGTCTGAGGACTATCCACTTGTGGCACCAGCTTGTCTGTCGTGCCACGGTTCAGCAGGGAGCAGTGCAGGAGCAGGCACAGGTCTCCCTCGCTGAGGTGAAGTGGGGCCCCAGATCTGGCTTTGTCTGGGGAAGGGGATACAGCCAGTGCTGATGCCCCCGCTACCCACCCCCGACCTGCTCACTTCCGGAAGCTGCCAAAACGGATTCGGGGATATAAGACTCGGAAGGGAGGGGTCGGGGCTCATTTCCATGCTAGCACGAACTCACACACTTGAATTGGAGCAGTCTGGACCACGTGTTCTCGAGATCATCTGCTGACTTTGATGTGGTGATTTCTCTATATATCTTTCTCTCTATTCCCCTCCCCCCATCACCTTATGGTGTGCGTGTTGGGTCGGATCTAGTTACTTGGGTTGTTTCGGGGATTCATTTCTGTAACTTTGGGTGTTTGCGCCCCCCTGTGTCTTTGTTGTGCACCTCCGTATCTTGGTGTGTTTAGGTTTGCTGGAGCCAGAAATAAATACTGTTTTGATAGTCACCCTGGGAGTGAATATCGCCACACAGACAAACGAATCCACTTTCAGCCCCGTCAGGGCCGGACACGAGTGTGTGGCTCGTGGGTCTGGGTTGTGACAAGAGCTAAATAAACCATACCCTACTTACAAAAAACAACTCAGGTAACCTACTGTATGAGCAGAAAAAAAAGCATATGAGGTAAGGGGGTTTCAGCTCAGGTAAAAGCTCTGAGAAAGTAATTGTGTAAATATAAAATGTATACTTCTTTTTATGATTTTAAAACTCTCCTGAATTCCACAGCATCTATAACCATCAACATCTTTGACTTCTAAAACTTTAAATGGACATCCAAGAGAGATATATCTAATTGAGTTATTTAACTAATTGCTAGGACATTCCAGTAATTATTTTATACATAATGACTTGTAATTCCCTTCAGAGATAAATAACTTAATCTTTCTTGTTCTGTTCCTATATGTAAAACTTTTTGTTTCTGTCTTTGCAGTTTTTCATTCCAGGGAACAGTAAATGCATATAAGGAATACAAAACTCGGAAAAATTCCAATAGCCACAAGGGTTTCTTTAGAATGAAAGATAAAGGACAACATTTTTTAAAATACAGTGAGTATACAGAGTAAGCAGAAATAATTATTAAAGAAGATAATCTTACCAATTTGATGCCAGATAACTGAAGTCCAGCTCAAACTGACTCAGTACATCTCCTCCTGCAGATGGAAGAATGTTAAAAAAAACCCCAAACACAATGACCAACAAACCAAGCTCATTAAGTATCTATCATGGATAACAGCACGGATGAAGCTACGTCTGGCTACTATCTATGGCCACATGGTAGCGACTCTAGCTGTATACTTAGTGTACATAAACAATTCACCTCAAAACATGCTGCATGTTTTATACATCCAGAGGGTAAAAATAAAGTAAAATTTAAAATCACAGTAGTGACTCTAGTTAAACTTTAGCATCCTTCAGCCTGTGTTTTGGCTTTAATACAAGTGCCCATATGCCCTAGCTCCTAAAAAATGGAACATGGGGACAGGGTAGCAAGGCTCTGGAAACGATGGAGTTGAGTAACAACATAGTGTCCATATGATACATTACTGGCTTCTGCACTGCACAGGGTAAGAGCCAGAATAACCCACTGTGGTTTAGAAAGGACTAGTTATCCCAATAGAAGAATCTATGATCAGCTATCAGAAAGATTACCAAAATCACCAGCACTGTGAGCTTCTGAGTATGAACCATTAAAATCAACCTGGAGAAGGATGAAAAACAAGAGAGCTGCCTGTTTATTTTATTCAGCTTTCCAAACAAACATATCATAGAATCATAGACTCATGCAATAACCAGGTTGGAAGAGACCCACCAGATCATTGAGTCCAACCATTCCCACCAATCTCTAAACCATGTCCCTCAGTACCTCATCCACCCGCACCTTAAACACCTCCAGGACGATGACTCTACCTCCCTGGGCAGCCTGTTCCAGTGCCCAGTGACCCTTTCTGTGAATTTTTTTTCCTAATGTCTAGCCTAAATCTCCCCTGGAGGAGCTTGAGGTCATTCCCTCTTGTCCTGTCCCCTGTCGCTTGGGAGAAGAGCCCAGCTCCCTCCTCTCCACAACCTTCCTTCAGGTATTGTAGAGAGCAATGAGGTCTTCCCTCAGCCTCCTCTTCTCCAGGCTAAACAGCCCCAGCTCTCTCAGTTGCTTCTCATAAAACTTGTTCTCCAGCCCCTTCACCAGCTTTGTTGCTCTTCTCTGGACACACTCCAGAGTCTCAACATCCTTCTTGTGGTGAGGGGTCCAGAAATGAACACAGTATTCAAGGGCAGTCTCACCAGTGCCGAGTGCAGAGGGAGAATAACCTCCCTGGACCTGCTAGTCATGCCATTTCTGATACAGGCCAAGATGCCACTGGCCTTACTAGCCACCTGGGCACACTGCTGGCTCATGTTCAGTCAGCTATCGACCAACACCCCCAGGTCTTTCTCCTCCAGGCAGCTTTCCAGCCAGGCTTCTCCCAGTCTGTAGCACTGCTTAGGGTTGTTGTGCCCCAAGTGCAGGACACGGCATTTGGCCGTGTCAAACCTCATGCCACTGGACTCTGCACAGTGGTCCAGCCTGTTTAGATCCCTTTGCAGAGCCTCTCTGCCCTCCAGCAGATCGACACTTCTACCCAGCTTAGTGTCGTCTGCAAACTTGCTAAAGGTGCACTCAATGCCTTCATCCAGGTCACTGATGAAGAAGGGCTGGACCCAGCACTGGGGGTCCCCGGGGGAACCCCACTTGTGACTGGCCTCCAGCTGTAGTAAACTCCATTTACCACCAGTCTCTGGGCCTAGTCATTCGACCAGTTTTCCACCGTATGAGCAGAAACAAATTGTCCAAGCACAAACAAATTGTCCAATTAGCCCTGAAGCTTACAGGCCCCAAACCTGACCAAATTCATTCTTACAGTTTGTGACACTTAAGTCTCTTTGAAACTCCTGAAACAGGGCTCCAGCTTTTATCTTCCCTCCCCACCATGGCCAAAGCTAAGCTACCAATTTCCATAAATCCAGTTACATTAAAAAATAAAATAATACAGGCTTACTTCTCCCATGGCCTTTAGAAATCCTTGGTCGATGCCCAGGCTATGCCAGCTAACATCTGCCACCATATGTGAGGCGATTCCAAACAGGAAAGCCACCAGCTTCTCTGTAGCCTACACAAGAACTGACTTTTAGTAATGCCAGTAATTTTATTCCTGTCTTTAGGAAGAGGTGAGCTATTTGTGGTAATGCATTATACAAGGATATAGGGGAGAAACTGTCACAATACAAGGACTTAGCAAAAGTACTGACTACTCATTCCGTGCTGCTGGAGTCACTTTTTGTGACTTGAGAAACTTTAAGCACTTCATACAGCCCAAGGACATAAAATTACGTGGTTGATGTCAAGACAACTTGTGTACTTCAGTTGGATGTGTACTAAAGTGGTTTTCTGGATGGGGAAAAAACTTCTGCTTCCAAGGAGTGTGCTAACACAGAGAGAAAGATTTCAGTGTTTGCAAGAGCTGTTCACTGCACCTAATTAAAATCCAGGTATGAAATGACTCAACTTATTCCTATAAACAGAAAAGTTATTTGGAGTAACTTTAACAGCAACAGAAATTTTATTTCTCTACATTGAAACACTGAAATCAAAAGTTTTTAAAAAACATGCAATTGAATCATAGCTTCTAATGAATTTGTACTTCCCAAGGATTAACAGTTCACAAGATAAGTCTTATCAATGGCCAGTCAAAAGGCAGGATTTCAAATTTTGCTGTAGGAGTGGAGACTTTAATTTAAGGACTGGTACTTTTTTCTACATTTACCAAAGGATGAAATTGTAACAAGTGGAGGTAAAGAAAACAGCAGAAAGCAAAGTAAAAAGTTAATGCAATTTTCTTACCTCTTCCCAAGGCTGGGGATAATTCCTTCTGATGTACTGAATACTTGCATTGAGAAATGGTGACCAGTGAGTGTCTTCAGACACATCATGGAATATTCCTATTGTAATAATATTATATCAGTATTTGCGAAAGAAAAAAAAAACCAGAAAGCAAAAAATCTTTTTTTTCCCAAAACATAGACTTTTGTTCAATTTCATGTCATAGAGATGATAACATTTTACACCCACTTACATGAGATGAGTCAAAGGAGATGTATTTGAGATTTCTGGACATGAGGAAAAAATTCTTTACCGTGAGAGTGACAGAGCACTGGAATGGGTTGCCCAGGGATGTTGTGGCATCTTCTCCGGAGATATTCAAAACTTGCCTAGATGAGTTTGCAACATCTGAAAATTTTGTGCCTGCTCTCTTTGTGCCTGTGAGTAGGCACAGTACAATGAAAAAAATGTTTGCCAAGCAGAGACGATAAAGAGAGCTGACAAGCTTTTGACTAAATGAATGCATCAGATTGTATGGCAGAAAAGCTGAGGGGAATGGCAGTCAACTCAAAACATCATGCTTTGGAGCAGGTATCAGTTTACCACCACATGGAGGAGAGCTATGTCATCATCATCATAGTTTTCAAAAGTATGGCAAACTTGCCAAGGTACAGTCAGTGCAAGAGCAGAAGAAGGGCAGAGAAAAGCAGAAAAACAGATTTTCCGTTGAATCATCAATTATTACTCTCACTTGGATGTATGCAGAAGAGATTATGTAGGATCTAACAGTGACCTTGCCTAGAAATTGCTATGTACCCACATCAGCCTGAGAGCAAAGTGATGCTGATGTGACATGACCAAGCATCAAAATACTAAATTCTCTAAGGAAGAAGGAAGTAGGCAGGAGAGAGATTGTTTGGACCACCAGTACACTAGGAGGAAGACTACATGTTTGTTCAGACACAACTCTGAAACTGCTTGCAGAAAGTATATTAAATGCTGAAATAGTGTAGTTCCTGTGGACTATTCAGGCATCCTCTGGCCTCTTGACATTTTACAGTGCAGCTGGATTACATAACATAAGAATGAAATTTGTTAGACCAAAGTGGAACATTCACAGAGCAGATTTCTACACCTAAGCTTGTCTCCTGCCTGTATAGGCAGCCTGGATAGCTTTGTTCTTCATCTAAACACACACAGTTAAAACAGCTCAGATCTGTAGAGGTGCCTATTTCTTCCAAATTGACTAAGGAGATTGTTGATAAGTGGCATGAGTATAAAACAAGGCAAGACGGACCCCAGCTTCAGTGAAGGAATGTGGGTTGGAGGCTGCAGATAGATAGGCTCTGATCACTGGCCTATTTGGTATAAGGCAGAAGCCAAAACTCTTGGAAGGGAAAGATGAGGTAAACAGAAATAACCAAGTTAAGGTAAGAACTAAAGAAATTCCAAGAGAATATTGGTCCTGAAAACAAGGCAAGTGAGACCGAAGTTTGGGACAAGTTTGTTTGCAGAGCCAGGCAGAAGACTAGGAACAGTGACAAAACCAGTGTTAAATGCCAGAGCAGAGGGGCAATCTAGATGTGAACTGAGCATCGTGACATAACAACAGAGAAGATCCCCACTTAGGCAATCTGGATGAGTAACCCAGAGAAGTGAGAGATGATCTATCCTTGTAACCATTCTAGTTCAAGTTGGATGGGTCTCTGAGCAACCTGATCTGGCTGAATTATATTCTTGCCTATGGCAGGGGGCTTAACCTAGATGACCTTTAAAGGTCCTTCCAACCCAAACCACTATTATTCTATGGTAATTTTTTCATACAGTTCTACAAAAAGGCTCAAAATACTAGTACAAATGCTGGATGTTTTTGCAGGAAGGTATTTTCTGCTGTACTTAATTTCTTACAATATAACTATTTTCAAGTCTACTAAATTCTGTAGGATTTTCACAGAAAAGTATGGTTGCTACAATATTGTACTTAGAAAGCTTTTCTTACCACTTTTGCAGATGGAGGGATAAAAAGCATCAGGATAAGTGCTCCCAGCCTGAAATGCATCTTGGTGGCTTAGTAATAACTGGGAAGAGGATGGAGAGATAAGGAAGTGGAATCCTATTGCACAGTAAAAAACCCAACCACAGTTCACTGCAAATACTGAAGATAAAAAATAAATATTTAGCAAGATGCAACTATTAGGATGGTAAAACACGTTAGTACAGTGTCATCACCATTCCTCACCATCCTGCCCTACTCCCCAACTTGCCAAAATGCTTGTAAGCAAAATTAAAGTAATCAGTATACACTGTAATTTGAAAGGCCATTTAAGAAGGCATTCATATGATTTAAGTTAGGTGCTGGTGAAGTCCTTTTCTTGGACTAGACACAGAACCTGTTCTGCTATCATGCCTCCTCTGAATCACAGCAACAGCTGCGTACAATGTGAATACTTACCTTGAGTGATCTACTTTGATAAAAGATCAAGTTAGATAGAACGACCTTATTTACATTGTGCTGAGGGATATTAACAATGTTTTAAACATATACGAGCTTTGTTCATGTGTTCATGAAAACTGAGCTTATAGTGCTCTGCTAGTTACAGCCCATGAACAGAAAAAAATTATTTACACCAACCAGAAATGATACGTGTCACGGACTAAATTTAAAAACTCGCTGACATCTTGCTGTCCTTATGTTTATTAAACCCTTTCTGAAAGTCCTCTACTGATTCTTCTAATACAAATACCCAAAGAGGGTATGATTTAAAATGATGGGAAAAAATGTAAGAAAACACACACAGTATATACACACTATTATAATTACTATGCATTTGCAACAGTATTCAGGAGTTAATTGTTTTTCAATGAAAGCGTTAAAAATACAGCCTAGGCACAATATTTACACACACATTACTGAGATATGTTAATAAAGAAAAGACAGGTAAGAAGACAGAAAACCACACCAGGGAAAATTATGAAAAAATAATTATACTTCTTACCTGTCTATAATTAACATTCCCTTCATGCTTAATGAAAAATTCCAGAGCTCTATGTGCTGAAAAACAACATAATGAAGTATTGGTTAATAGGTACTGCAGCCAAGCTCATGTTTTGTTGGAAGCATTATCAAAACCAGAAAATACCATTGTTGTATCAAAACCAAGTAGCACATGTGCATGAAACATAACTCAGAAAATTCTGTGAATGTGAGAGAGCATGTTTCCTCACCTAGGGAGCTGATAAGGAAATGCTGCTTCTATGGCACATCTGAGCACTGAGGTCTCATCAGTCTTTTCTAATCCCCAGCTCCCAAACTGACAAAAGCCACCAAAACTACAGGGAAAAGGAACTCCCCATGTCTAGAACTGAGATATAACAGTGAACTGACATGACTACACATATATAGAGTATGGATCATAAAATTCTAGCAGTAAAGGACGAACCTGAACATTATTTCAGTTTCATTGTTGCCCTTAACATTGGAAAAGGTACCTCAGGAATGAAGGCAGGTGCTTAACAGTTTAATTAATTTTTAACACAAACAAAAGCCAACAAAAATCTAGTCAGCAAGGTAAATAATGTTTATCGACAAAAAATCTGAGCAAGCATAACAAGAGAATGAAAGAAACTGACAGCACTTCTCTTTATCTAAATCTCCTTCTAATTAATGTTAGATTCCAGGGATAAACTATTAACATTATTCTAAAAATACCCAACATCCCTTCTAAAAGTATCCTGTTGAAATTGCAGGCATGGGTTATTGTCTTTTATTCTCACACAGTTTTTTACTCTTCGCTTGAAGCTATTTAAAAACTAAAAGCAATCAAGATAACCCAGAATGTGCTGAAGTTAATGTGATCCTTACCGAATACATCATATTACAAATGAAAAGCCAACCAAAAAAAACCCCAACCCTTTATCATTCTGGAATAAGATCTAGGCAAACAGTGTGAGTTTGAATGGACTTTCACTTGGAATTTTACCCTCCAATCTAAACCATACTTATACAAATAGGCTAGACACATTGAGGACCAATCTGATACCAAATCAGGGATAACTTAAAAATAGATATAAAAGAAAGAAGTCTGTTATTTTAAGACTCAGCCATTTCAACACATGTCTCTTTCCAGTGTGGGACAGCCTCAGTTTGACAGTTTGATTTTTCTGTCTTCCACCTCACCAGCTCCATTCATTGCTTATGTGGGCCTGGTTTCTACAAGTTCACCTTTATGATAAATTTCATTATGGATCCCCACAGTCCCACACTGCCCCACGGATCTGACAGGAGCACCCTATGGGCAGAGCCTCCCCTCTCAGATCTGTCTCCAGCAATGAGGCCAGGGCAAGTAGGGCACGGCACAGCTCTGCCAAGCACACTGAACATGATCAACATTTTGAACAGACAGAGCTTTTCACTACATTAAAAGTACTTTCAGAGGTCTGTCCAGGATAGAGTTTGGTGCTGGTTTTGAGTCAGAGGAGTTCCTTTCTACAGTCCATTGATTTTTTTTTCTCTGGTGTTTGGATTTGGCAATAATTTAGTGTCTTATCATCATGGACTTTTGCACCTTATTAAAAGTATTGATTTTAGCAGCATCAGAGCTGATCCCAGTGTAAAGTTATTTGCAGACAAGTGGACAAAATTTGTTCTAAACTATGTTCCAACAGTTCAGTGTACACACTACTCCTCAGACAACCAGCATCTTTAATATATACATTCAGTTTTGCTGCAGTATTCTTCCTTGATTAGAAACAAATGACTGCTCTGGAGCAGATTCATAAGCTCTTGTTTCTCTTTGCAGATATCTTGCAAATGCACTCTATTCTGCCAAACTTGCTTTCAAAAAGTTTTCAACAGCACATGCTCAGTAATCAGAGCTCCAGGCTTGCAAAGATGTATACACTTGCCTAAGCAGTGTGACTTCTGCTGATTACTCTCTATTTCTTGACATATGATTAGGAAGAGTGAATGGCTGCAGGGTGCTGACCAGGGAACATATCCCCTTAGGAAGGAAACCGATTATTAGTCTCTAATGAATGCCATGAATAATTCCAGCCTTTAACTTGTTTGAAGTTGCATGTATTCAGTATTTAAAGTCTGAGAATAAAACCTGGAGACAATATCATACTTTTTAATGTTTGTTTGAACAACAGATTTAGAATGAGAAATGGAAGAACAATTAAAACTGCCAATTTATTATGAAAAATAATTTCAGAATAACCTCATCCTACTCATGCGTGTTCTTAAGAATTACAGCAGAAAGCTGATTTTTTAAAAATAACATATGCACACAAGAAATTCAAAACAAATACTTCCCCACATTGATGTACACTTGGTTCTCTCTCTTTAATTCTCTACAAAGCTAGGCTGTTAAAGCTACAGATAGCAACCTACCAGAGACACAGAACAAAATTATCATTGTGTTAGTAATAGACACAAACACATAACAGCATTTTATATATATTATGCCTGTATGGCAAAACTGTCACACTTGAAAGCAGAGCTACCGTGAATGATCTCTATTATTCTCTAGTTTAAATATAACAATCCCATAGACTGCATAAAGTACACCTCTTCTTTCTCCAAACTAATTACTGTCTTTGCAAGACTCTCAGACACAGACATTCCGATTACGTAATGCCTATGTTTTAGAAGATGGAAAATTACACAACCAAATAAATTCAAGCATTTTGCTTATAAAATCAACAAAGTT
The DNA here is from genome assembly GCA_033558105.1 of Coccyzus lansbergi. Lineage (NCBI taxonomy): Eukaryota > Metazoa > Chordata > Aves > Cuculiformes > Coccyzidae > Coccyzus > Coccyzus lansbergi. The sequence continues at coordinate 1,860,269 of JAUMJK010001092.1, forward strand.
TCAAAGCTCAAAACTTAACTACTCATCTATCCTATGTGTTATTCAGATTTTTAAAAAAATACTAGAACACTTGAATATTAGTTCCTCCCTTTGCTTTACCAGCTGAATTTGAATTTACTTCTCTTCCCAAGCAAGTCAGAAGACAGGAAAATTCTTTCTGAACAGCTTACCTATTTCAACATGTGTTGAAATTCCACTTGGGATGCATCTTTCACAGAAATGATAGAGTAAGAACAGCCAAGCAGACCAAATCTTCAACCCAGCCATGATGAGCTGTGGTTTTCAGAAGCCTGGAGCAGTAGTGCTGTGACCTTTGAAATGTGGGTTACAGAGCATGCTTTTTCTTTCCGCTGCATTGCTGACAAAGTAAGCAACTGCTGTATTTGAAAGGCAGTTCTACATCAATGCTTTTCTTTCTCAGGTGAAGTAATTTATATAAAAAAGAGTTCTCCGCTCTTGAATTCTGCAATATCAGTGGGATTTGAGCAGTGTAAGAAACTGCCATCACTGTATGGCAGCAGAGAGGTTTCTGCTAACATACAAAAACACAGCAGAGTGGAGCATCCTCCCACAGTTCGACCAGCTTGAAGTGCACTTGGCTTGCAACAAATTAGTCACATTTCACAAAAATATTAAAGCCAGTTGCCAAAGCAGTAGTAGCACAAACACATTAGCTCATTAGATGCAGGCAAAATAAATTTATAAGCCTTTGTGAGCTGACACGATATTGCACACAGATGTTTGGGTCTCAGGAGCCAGACTTTAAGCCCTTGAGATGGCTGGGGGGAAAGGTGGGTAGATGATGGGAGGACTGTCACACACACAGGGTTATGAACTCCTGTCTGAGTGCAGAAGCTGGGCATACTTCTGCTTCTAGCCAGCCTCCAGGCAGCCCTGAAATGATGACATCTATCAAATGATGACACATATCCATTAGGTTACACAATTCTACTTTAACATAGAATTGTTTATTTCCTTTCCAGATCCTTAGTTAAGATAGGGTTGTCCTTTAGGTAATCACAAATTACCTAAACAATCACAAATTCTTCCTTGAGTTGACTAGCTCCTGAGTTCATAATTCTCTTAAGTCTAAATGTTTATGTTCCTGTGCAGAGGTCAAGATGTTTGTAGATAATACCAAGTGTCTGCATCTCTTGTTAGATATTAGAATGTCTCTAGATGATACCAAGTCTCTGCATTTCTAGGATCAGGGTGTTTGTAGTAAATAAAGAGGTGAAAAATACATCCTGCTTATCTCCTTGGGGGATACGCAACTCCTGGAGTCAAAAAAAATGGGCCCCAAACCCTGTCAGCCCTCCAGAGGTTGGTGGGGGAGGAGGGGGGGGGTTGTAGGGGTGGGGGTGTGTGTGTATACATAGAGGTGTTGAGGTGCGGGTGTGGTGGTAGGGGTGTATGTGTGGCAATGGAGGAGGGGTGTCTGTGCGTGTCTGTCTCTGTGTCTGCATACTTATGTATCTGTGTTTCTGTCCGTGTCTCTGTGTGGGCCTGTATCTGTGTGTATGTCTTGTCCCTGTGCCTGTGTGTCTATGCCTCTACAGTGCTTGTGTGTCTGTGTGTCATTCTGTGTCTGTCTGTGTGTATGTTTCTAAGCGTGTGTGTCTGCACCTGAGTCTGTCTGTGTCTATCTGTCTGTCTGTGTTGCTATCTGTCTGTCTGTGTTTCTATGTGTCTGCCTGTGTTTCTATGTATCTGTCTGTGTTTGCCTCTGTGTCTATGTCTGCGTGTGACCGTGTGTCCCTGTCTGTCTATCTGTGTGTGTTTCTATATGTCTGCCTGTGTTTGTGTATCTGTGTGTCTGGTATGTCTGTATGTCTGTGCCTGCCTATGTGTATGTTCCCATGTGTCTGCTTGGTTTTGTCTAGATGTCTTTTGTCTGTGTGCCTGCCCGCCTGTGCCAAGGCTTCCCGGCAGGTGGCGCAGCAGGACACATATTTCACACACCCCCACCGGGGGCGGACCCTACCCTCGTGGCTCCTCCGGCGCGCGGGGCGCGTTGCGGCCATGGCGGCGTTGATGTGCCTGCGCCGCGTGCCAGCTGCGCTGCTTCCGCGGGGCGCACTGGTGGGCGGCCGCTGGGTGGACGCCGCCACCGCCTTCGCTGTGCGGGACCCGGCCAGCGGTGACGAGCTGCGGCGTGTGGCCGACTGCGGCCCCGCCGAGGCCAGGGCGGCCGTGCGGGCGGCACACGGGGCCGCGGCGGAGTGGGGCCGCCTCCCCGCCAGAGTGAGCGAGGCGGGGCTGGGGCTCGGGCTCAGTGTACTGGGGAAGAACGGGGTCGGGAGCTGGTGTGGCTGTATGCGAGGCTGTGGCTGGAATTGGAGCTGACGGGAGCTGGAACTGGGGGTGGGGCTTAGGAGAGATGGGTCTGGAGCTCTGGGTGGGAGCTGGTGTAGTTGGAGCTGGGTCTGGAGCTCTGGGTACTTAGTGCGGAGCTGGGTCGGCAGCTGGAGCTGGATTGGTTGCTGGGGCTGGGGGGAGTCTGGAGCTGGGGTGGTCTGGAGCTGGGGCAGCTGGAGCTGGGGCTAGAGCTGGAGGTGGAGCTCAGTTCTGTAGCTGGGGCTGGAACTCTGGGAGCTGGGGGCAGCTGGGTCGGGAGCTGGGGCTGGCCCTGGAACTGGACGCCGGGCCCGGGGGTCAGCTGGGGCAGGGAGGGCTGTGAGTCTGCCCCAGGTTTCTCCAGGGCTGCACTTCCCCACTTTGGGCAGCCCATGCCAGGCGACCACAGTGACACTCTCTCTTAGCAGGAGAGGAGCGTGCTGCTCCGCCGGTGGTATGAGCTGATGATGGAGAACAAGGAGGATCTGGCGCGGATCATCACGGCTGAGAATGTGAGTATGGGGTGCTGTGTCCCTGCAGGGCTGGGTGCTGCCTTGTGCCTTCCCAGAGATGCAGCACAGGGGTGCCAGTGCTGGGATAAATCATAGAATCGTAGAATTACTAGGTTGGAAGAGATCTTTGAGATTATCAAGCCCAACCATACCTATCCGTTACTAAGTCGTATCTCTAAGTGCTTTACTTACTTCATTACCCCTAGGGATGGTGACTCAACCACCTCCCTAGGCAGCTGTGCCAGTGCCCAAGAACCCTTTCTGTGAAGAATTTTTTCCTAGTGTTTAATCTGAACCTCGGTTGGCACAACGTGAGGCTGTTTCCTCTTGTTTTATCACTTGTCACTTGAGAGAAAAGATCAGCATCCACCTCACTACAACCTCCTTTCAGACAGTTGTAAACAGCGATAAAGTCTTCCCTCACCCACCTCTAGGCTAAACAACCAGTTCCCTCAGCTGCTTCTTGTAAGACTTGTCCTCCAGCCCCTTCAGCAGCACTGACAAACATCAAAGCACCCTGTGTGCATTCTACCCATTAGCCACCAAATTTTTTTTTTTTTTGGTGCTTAAAACACATTGAGCATTCACATCCTGGGTCAATAGGTAATGTGACAAACATTTCATTTTCTGACATATGTAGAATCGTAGAACTGTAGAATGGTTTGGGCTGGAAGGAACCTTAGAGGTCATCCAGTTCCAACAACCCTGCCATGAGTAGGGACACCTCCCACTGGATCAGCGTGCTCAAAGCCTCATCCAGCCTGGTCTTGAATATATCCAGCAGTGGGTCTCCCGTAACTTCTCTGGGCAGCTTGTTCCAGTGCCTCACCACACTCATACATATGACTGTATATATCTTAAAAAGGGAATGTCAGGCTTCCAAGGTACTGAGGGGCGCGGTTTAGGTTTAGAGATTGGTAGGAATGGTTGGACTCAATGATCCAGTGCTGGTGATTCCAACCTGGTGATTCTATGACTCATAGTAAAAAATTAAGCAAGTCTCCAAGTTGGATTCACCAGTGTGCTTCGATTTGCATCGCAGAGCAGGTTGGGAGCCCACACACTAGTATTCTTCTGGGTAAAACTGAGCTGGAGGATACTTCAGCAGCTACTCTGTGGTGTCCCAGACTGCTCTGTGATGCAGACCCACCCTAGCCTGGAGCAAGGCCAAAGTAGTACTCCCCAAAACAAGTGTCCCCGTACAAACTGGTAACTGTTTTGCTGTGACTTGCGTTTTCTTCAGAATGTTAATGGCAGCTAAGTGTAGAGTTTGTAAAGAAACACACACTATGCTGCATATTCCGCCTACTTGTTGTGGGCAGGGATGAATCAAGGCAGAATATACAACATGTTGACTCTACTGTGATCACAGAATCACTAGGTTGGAAAAGACCTCCAAGATCATCAAGTTCAACCATTCCTATCAACCTTTAAGCCATACCTCTCAGCAACTCATCCACCCATCTCTTAAATACCTTCAGGGATGGGGACTCAACCGCCTCCCTGGGCAGCCTATTCCAGCGCCCAGTGACCCTTTTCATGAAAATTTTTTTCCTGATGTTAAGCCTGAACCTCCCCTGGTGGAGCTTGAGGCCATTCCCTCTTGTCCTGTCCCCTGTCACTTGGGAGAAGAGCCCAGCTCCCTCCTCTTTACAATCTCCTTTCAGGTAGTTGTAAAGAGCAATAATATCTCACCTCAGCCTTCTCTTGTCTAGGCTAAACAACCCTAGCTCCCTCGACCGGTCCTCGTAAAACTTGTTCTCCAGCCCCTTCACCAGCTTTGTCACTCTTCTCTGGACAAACTCCAGAGCTTCAACATCCTTCCTGTGGTGAGGGGCCCAGAAATGAACACAGTATTCAAGGGGCAGTCTTACCAGTGCTGTGTACAGAGGGTGAATAACCTCCCTGGACCTGCTGGTCACACCATTTCTGATACAAGCCAGGATGCCATTGGCCTTTTTGGCCACCTGGGCACACTGCTAGCTCATGGTCAGGTGGTATATTGAAACCTCACTGCTATTGCTGCTGCAATCATATTACCTGTTTTGGAGATCACAGTGTACATGATTAGGAGATATTAGGTACTCCGAAAATAATAGAAACTCCACAATGGCTGGAATTTTATTTTTATTGCTTCAGTCTGCCACCTGCAGTGTGTTTTCAATCTGATTTAATCAAAGGGGAAGCCTTTGAAAGAAGCACAGGGGGAAATCCTGTATTCTGCATCATTCCTGGAGTGGTTTGCCGAGGAAGCACGTCGGGTTTATGGTGATGTCATTCCAGCGTCTGCACTAGGCAGAAGAATCGTGGTGTTGAAACAGCCAGTAGGAGTTGCAGCCATTATAACCCCAGTAAGTATAGCTTCACTTTTCAAATAATGTGAAGGTTTTCAGCTGACCTCACAAGGGGCCTTATGCCTCCTCCACCCCTGGCAAACACCCCTGTAAAGTTTCATTTCTGCCTTGTACTTTCTTCTTCCTGAATTGGCAGTGCTTCTTTGTAGTATTGACTTAGGATGAAGCACATCACGTAGGTATGTTTAGATTATCACATAATTACACAAAATGTCAGCTGTTTGCAAAAATGGGAGGTAAAATTTTGCCAAGTCTAATTGTACCTTTTTTCTCTCATCCTAGTGGAATTTTCCCAGTGCTATGATTACCCGGAAGGTTGGTGCAGCTCTGGCAGCTGGCTGTACGGTGGTAGTGAAACCTGCAGAGGACACACCTTTATCAGCACTAGCTCTTGGAGAGGTGAGCTTTGATGCTAAGCTTTACTTCAAGCAGTGGACTGCAGATGTAAAGAAGGAGTCAGATGGGCTTTAAAAATACAACAAATGACTGTTACTCATACAAAATGCACATAATGCAAATTCTGCTTTTTTTTGTTGCAGCTTGCCAACCAGGCTGGAATTCCAGCAGGAGTGTATAATGTTGTTCCTTGTTCCAGACAACAGACAGCAGCTGTAGGGGAAGTTCTGTGCACTGATCCACTGGTAGCCAAAATTTCTTTTACTGGCTCCACAGCAACAGGAAAGGTACGTAAATGCATAGGATATGCTTGAAGGTTATTACTGCACTTATACTGGAAAGGTAGGGGGGTGTGCCTTTGTACAGAGCTGTCTTCTTTTCTGGCTACTGTACACTGGTTGTCCATGTAATTGTCTAATCGTTGAGATATTGCCTGTCTGCTTTAGTATCAGTACTTCACAGAAGGATGCTGGTGTGCAGCTTCTGGGTAACTGTCCTCTATTAAATTATAATATGAACAGTTCTGTACATGATGCTCTTCTTTCTTATCAGAGGGTGACAACATACTAATAAGAACACTGAAATTGTGTTTCAAAGGTGCTATTCAGGAATGGCCTCTGCAGTGGAGAATATTAGCAAAGTGAGGCCCTCTAGTCTCTCCTATCAACTTTAGTCAAAGAACAAACTTGTCAAAATCAATCAATAAAACTGCAGAGCATGGCTAGAAACTGATAGAGTTCTGTCGGATGGCTGTATGCAGAATGAAGAAAATGTCTGGTATCGAGGCAAGTCTTAATTGCAAATCCTGTCAGATCGTGAAAAAAATTAAGACCAGTCAAGATTTTTATTACCAACAAAGAAGAGATCAAAGCACAAAAGAATAGCAAACAAATGTAGTAATATTAGTGTATAAAAGCCTGACCTGAGTGGGAGTTGATGAAAATATTCGTTGTTGTTGGCCAAAATTTCATCTCTAAAGATTTTAATGAAGGAAATCAGTCCTTTTTTTTGGCATAGGAGAAAACAGATGGCCTAGCATTACAGAGGAGGTGCAGGTAAATTCCCTACTAGAGTTATTTTTTCACTGCTTTCCATCTGTGGTTCCACAGTTCACATCTGGTAGAGGTACAGACATCTGTGTCTCCTCTGTTGCCTACAGATACTGCTAAAACATGCAGCCGGCACTGTGAAGCGAGTTTCCATGGAGCTTGGAGGGCATGCTCCTTTTATTGTGTTTGACAGTGCTGATGTGGACCGTGCTGTTGCAGGAGCCCTTGCTTCTAAGTATAGAAACTCAGGCCAGGTAAAAGTAACCTTTTTGTCCTTGTTTCTGGAAAATGAAGAGCTGTATATACAGTTTAAGCTATAAATAAGCTATTTTATGTCAAAGGAAACTGTAGAACAATTCATAGTGAAGTGAAAGATGCTAGAATCTCACATGATTCTGGGCATTCAAGACAGTTATCAGCAAGTCTAAATGACAACACTGTAAAATTCCGTGTATTTTCACAACATAACATGGTAGTCAGTAATACCACTGAAAAGGATGATGTTTACTAGGGTCTCTCACAAGAGCGGTAGAAGTGATTAGGCATTTTGTCCTATGCTCTGTTAGCGTTAAATTAATTAGTGAACTAGAGTTGTGAAAAGATGACCATCTTACCTCAGTTCTCCGAGTTCTGTTTTATAACATGCTTAGCCATCTCTTAACATAATGGCTTCAAGTCTCATGGTAAATGTTTATATATCTGGAAGATTGCGTGTTTGCTTCAAGTCTCTTTGTGTTCTGAAGACACACGGCAGGAGTTGAGGGGATTGAAACACTGTCACTCAGATTGGAAACTTAAGACACTCATGGCTAGATTTTTCCACAGTGATTAGCTTAAAAAAAGTGACAGATGGGATTCAAGCGTACATTGCTTTAAACGTATGTATTTTCTTTAGAGTCAAAAAAATTTTAGAAGCATTCCTTTCTAGCCTGAGCAGGGCTGTATGGACACTCTTCCAGCCTTATGAGTATTTCCTCTGCATGTGGACTTGGAAGTTGATGAACTCCAGCTTTGGAGAAGCAGGAGGTTTTCAGAGGGATTTGGAGATCATCAGATTGGGAAAATGTTGCTTGAATAAGACAAGAATATGTAAGTCTAATTTTGCAAAGAGAAAAAGGAAACAAAATAGAATGGAATATGGACAAGGACCACTGAGTGATTGGACACAGATTGGAGGAGATCTAACATAAAAGGCAGGTCTGCTGTTGCATAGCTGTTACTTTTGAGAGACTATAACAATCAAGATGGGTTGCAGTCAGAACAAAGGCGTAGCAGAAATAGGCCACTGGAATCACTTGAAAACAAATTGAAGGAAGAAAGCAAACTCAAATTCTATTAATGAAGGAGTGAGTGAGTTAGAAAAAAAGACCCCCACACTAGTAAATGTGATTTGAGGTTCTGCTGCTCGGTTCAGCATTCCACAGTCTGTTTAGGAGCTATTTCTTGCATGCAGCTTCTGGACCTTGATTGATCCATTTATCCACAGAACTCATGAAACCTTTTCTTAGTGTAGGTGATTTAAATTTAGCAGTCTGGCGTATTTCACTCACATACTGAAAACATCTTGAAGTTGTGTTTCTAGAGTGAGAGGCATGATGAAAGAACCAGTATAGCTAGGTAACAACTTAGGGTGATGGAGAAGAGGCAGAGGACAGATCACTGTAGTAACCTGTCCTGTGGCATGAGGACCGGAATGAATCAATGGATAGATTAAATACAGCATAAACTAGTGTTTTTTTTCCTTTTCATGTTTGTTTTCAGACCTGTGTTTGCACAAATCGTTTCCTGGTGCAAAAGGGAATCCATGATAAATTTGTGGAAAAGTTTGCTAAAGCTATAGAGAGAGAACTGCACGTTGGAAGTGGATTTGATGCAAGAACTACCCAAGGACCACTAATCAATGAAAAAGCAGTGGAGAAGGTATAAATAAAAGATTGAGGTTTTGAGCTTTAGTTTTCTTTTTTTACAATCTATAAAGTAACTTTAGATTTATATTTACTTTTTCATGTTTGTTTTGTTAGAATGTACTTGCTATGTGGCTGAAAGTGTGTTCTGCCCTCCATGTATGCATACAGGTAGACAGATGCAGCCGCCTAATGCATTATTCCCCTTTTTCTGTAGAGGAGAAAAAGGGATTCCTCCTTTAGAATAAACTGGAAGAAACTCATCCATCCTGATTGCTTCCCCGCTGTTTGCAGCGACAGTTACTGAAATTGGATATGCTGTGAGAGTTGTGTGGTGATTCTGCAATTCTGGAGCACTGCGAATGACAACTTATTTTGAAGAACAGCAGCTCTGTTTGTCAAAAGCTACAGAGAATAGTACATTGAGGTTAAAAAATACCACAGCTCTGGATGTTGTAACCACCTGAAACCTTACATACATGGTTTGGTACATGGTTTGGGTCTTCTATTTTGGATGACTTATGACTTCAGAAAATGGGATTTTTTTAATTGCAATGTCACAGTTTCTATAATATTTCACCTTTCCAAAGGTTAAAGATTATCTTCTGACTTTGAGATTTTTGCTTTGCATACCTCAGGTAGAGAGACACATTAATGATGCAGTTTCTCAAGGAGCATGTGTTGTGACTGGAGGAAAACGACACAGCTTAGGGAAGAATTTCTTTGAGCCAACATTACTTAGTAACGTTACAGTAAAGATGATTTGCACTCAAGAGGAGACATTTGGCCCTTTAGCACCAGTTATCAGGTAAGACTATTCATTTTCCAGATAAAAAATCACAATTTAAAAAAGGAATATTATTTTGAATAAATAAGAATTGAATGACAGTTTTGCCAAGTTATTTTTGTATGATCACACAGATCTTGTAATAAGACTAAAGTACACATGTGAAAACAAACAATTTTCTGACAGAGGATGTCTTGGAACTCTCTTCTCCTTAAAACCATCCTTGCCACCAACCAGAGCAGTTGGATGTGATGGAAGAACATATGGTTATCTCTCATAGCTGAGAGTGCTTGTGCAGTTCAGGAAGATGATGGGCTAACCTGTGTGAAGTAAATCTTTTAACTACTGGTATCTAGGGACAATAAAGGCAATCTAAACTACTTGACACTTCTCTTAATTTAAACTGTAGTTACGAACTCCTCCATTGTTTCAAAGTGAAAATTAAATTAGATGTTTGAAATATGCTCTTGGGAAAAACCTGTATCTTGACTCTCTTATTTCTGGTAAGGCTACTTCTTATCAGTGAGTCACCGAGATGGTAGATGAACATCAGGCCTCATTTGTATTTTTTTCTTTGTATTGACAGATTTGAGACTGAAGCAGAAGCTGTTGCTATAGCAAACGCAGCTGATGTGGGTTTAGCAGGTATGCATTTCTGTCAGGTAAATGTGTTTCTGTGGTTTAATGAGCTTTAATGTTATGGGGCCACAGTTTTTAATGTCATTAAGTCTCTTTTTCATAGTTTCCTTCAGTTGTTCTTCCTGATTTTAATTTTTATGCCTATGTCTTTGTGTCTGCATGGCAGGATATTTCTACTCCCAAGATATAGCTCAGATATGGAGAGTTGCAGAACAGCTGGAAGTTGGAATGGTTGGCGTTAATGAAGGCATAATCTCTGCAGTGGAGAGTCCGTTTGGTGGGGTAAAACAGTCTGGCTTAGGACGAGAAGGTTCAAAGTATGGCATTGATGAATACTTAGAAATAAAATATGTCTGCTTTGGAGGCTTGTAAAAATCTTCAGAAAGCACAATCCTAACAGCTTGGAAAAGAATGCTGTAGTTTTAGTAAGTTTCTTGAACCAGAAATACCTATGAATGCAACTTCAACCTTCTTTAAGCAATGCTGTGCTGTATGTGGAGAGGTACTTAAAATATTCTGTCCTGCCTTTATGTTTTTACATGTTCTTTATTTGTACATTCAGTTTTCAGCAATGTGATCACAGTGTACATCATTTTTAGTAAGAACTAGGTAAGAATGCATGTTTCTTATAGAGGTGAATGTCTGCTAGAGAGGGAGGTTTAAAAACCTTTAAACTTGTGGCCTAATGAAGATTTAAGTAGAAGTGATTAGAGGTTTGACTTCTATGCATCACCTCAGTATTTTGTCATCTTCAGACAGTGGTGTAAACTTCCTTTCTACAAAATAAAGAATGCTGTTGAAACTCGTATTTTAATGGCAGTTGCAAGAAGCACTTTAAAAAATGTGCAGTGCTGATTTGACAATTAAATCGGCACTGCAAAAGCTAAGGGACATTAATTTTATTTCTTATGTTGTTTAACGTTGATGGGGCTTTACCCATTAGTTATTAAAAATAAATAGTGCAGCAGAACTCTTTTTTTCTTTACATTAATGAATGTACCCTATGAAATAGGATATTTTAAGATATGTTATCCAAACAGGCAAAGAAGTGCCATGAAACATGGTGCTTTGTAGAGTGGGTTTGGGGGAGGAGGAAAGCCACAACTGAATTTCATGGAATTTTCTAAAGTGCACACAACGGTATCATTGGCTGCTACTTCTTATTTTTAAATATTTTTATCATGCAACGTTTGAGTCTGGGTGGGTCTGGAGCGCATTATTTGTCAGTAGAGTATGTTGGCATTGTGCCAACTGAAGGACCATTAACTGCCCTTGCAGCAGTTTTCAATGCACTCAAAATGCACATTTAAGATGTGAGGATTTGATATTGTGGTCAGTTGCAGCATATGTGGTTGTGGTCAAGAACAAAAAAAAAGGATATCATACTTCTACGCTAGTTGCAAGAAACTTTCTTATAGCCAGGTTCTAAGCTTAAACTTGAGTGCACTGACTGCCTGAATTTGAGTAATATGCTTTTGTGGAAGAGGACGCTGTTTGCCAACCTTGGCTGCCAATACATGTCTCTTGGAAAGAATATATAGAAGGAGGTCATAACTTGGTGCCTTTGTACAATAAGAGTGATGCAAGCACACCTACAGGTGTTGTACACAGACAGAATATCTGCCACTGAAATTGCCCAGGCTTAAAATACATCTGTCTGTGAATTGCAGTGTAAGGTTGAAATCAATCTCACTTACTGCTGTGTGATAGTGCAGTCTTGGATGGGGAGGTACTTCTTGGAACCATGCAGTTAGAAGAAAAATTCTTTAACCCACTGCTCTATTCATTGCAAAGTTTCTGATCCGATGCATTGGTGCATTGAAAATCTTGATGTCTTTTGTGAGATAGCACTGTTAAAGTTAATGAGTAATTGTTTACTTTTTTCCTAACAAATAATACCTTTTATTATGCCTGATAACAAGCACAAACCATAATTAAAGATAAAGTGTGTAATAAACTTTAAAAATACCTTTTTTCTAGATTGGATTGTGGTTGGATTCAAGCATAGTATCCTTGTGTCATCAAGGTCAATGTCAGTTCTAAGTTGTCTTCATAGCAAAAGCTGTGATTCTTTAATAAAACATATACTTGAATTCTCACACCTCAGTTGTGCTGATTACACTTGTAGTTGTCGAGCAATTTTTGGATATTAAAACTGTGATGGAAAAATGTTTTCAGTTAATAAATAACTTATGTGAAAGCACTGGATTTTGTGGTTTATTACCTTAGTCATTGAACTGACAGGCAGCAACCGCATCAAGTTTGATCTCAGATTTGCACACAATGTTTTGTTTTACCAGCTTTAGCACTGGGGGAAAAAAAGAAACTTCTTTGCATCTACATGTTTTGTGAGGTTTGGCTTTGATTTTGGTTACTCCATTTACAGCCTTTTGAGTTTAAATCAAGTAGATGAGGCTTCTTTGATGTACTATTATACCATCAGTCATTTTGTCTTTTATGTTGAAACAAACATTTTCCCTCAAGATATGGGTTTTGTGGATCAGAGTACTTTCCCCTGCTTGTAGAATATGATTGCTTCTGTAATTCTTTACTTCATTTATTAAGTTTTAAATAGAACTCTTGGAAGCTTTTATTTAATTTCCCTTTATTTTATAGTTTTGAAGCCCCAGAAATTGTCAACTAATTTCCAACCATAGTTAGTCGTGGACAATTTCCATTTTATTTTCTTAAATTACCCTTTTAAACAGATGGTTTAAATGTGATGGTTTGAACGCCTGCCTTCTGTATAATAAACTCCTAAGAAACTTTTTACCTGTTCTACTAGACATGATCATTTTTAGCTTAAATAGTCAGAAACCATCTTGAGCCACTGCATATGTGAGATTTTTTTGGCAAGCTGCTCTAAGCAATGCTTGTCCATTGGTGAATCTGATACTGGTGAAGTTGCCTTGGGTACTCGGAATAAATGAGTGAGGCTTTTGATGTTGCTAATAGTGATCCAGTAGCATTGAAGATCTTGAGAACAGGTCTTCTGAGTAAGATCTGCTCAGGGAACTAGAGAAAGGGAAGCTAAGGGGAGACCTTATCACTCTGAACAACTACCTGAAAGGAGGTTGTAATGAGGTGAGCTTTAGTCTCTTCTTCCAAGTCACAACTGAAAGAAATGGCCACAAGTTGCACCAGGGGAGGTTTAGATTGGATATTATGAAAACTGTCTTCACTGAAAGTGGTCAAATGTTCAAACAGGCTGCCCAGGGAAGTGGTGGAATTGCCATTCCTGGAGGCGTTCAGAAAATGTGCAGACATGGCACTTCAGGACACGGTTTAGTAGGTGTGGTGATATTCAGCTGATGGTTGGACTTGACAATCTTAGAGGTCTGTTCCAACCTTAATTATGCTATGATTCTATAAGATAGACAATTGTCTAGCCTGACCAATATCTAGTACTTAAGTTTGTTCACAGTAGCACTTTGTTATCTTGTCACGAAGACTGAGGCAATGTTCAAGCAGGCTAGTTCTCTGCAGCTGGTCCACTTTATGCTTTGATGATGAATTGTGATTTCATGACTATGTCACAGAACATAAACAGCAGTTTAAATGGCTTGCCCATGGTAAAGCAGTTTTTACTGTTCTAAATCAGTCAGGCACATGCTGGGAGTTGTGCAGTCCTGGAAGTAAAAGGAGGTCTGTGCTTTGCCTTGGCACCGATTAACTGTCTCACAGTGTGAAGCAGTCTTCATCTTTGTGGATGGATTCCATCCACATGTGTTGATGTGTGTTTAAAGACAGTTTTCTTCACCTCGGTTGAAAAATGTCAGCAGCAGACAACATTTCATCTGTGAAGCAGCACTGAGCTGCTAACAACCTCTTCGTGCTTGAGTGTCCACCCTGTTAGCCAGACTTGGCTCCCCGTGATTTTTGCCTCTTATCAAATTCGAAATTAGTGCTCAAAGGATCCCATCTTTTGGCATGTGAAAACAAACACAACAGAGATGGTGAATAGACTTTCAAGAGATGATGTGTGTAATTGCTTTCACCGTTGCTACACTGTATGCAGTTGTATGTCAGCTCAGAAGAGAGCTATGCTGAAGGTGAGGGGAGATGATTTTCTCACACTTTTTACATGAGAAGAGTTACCGACAGAGTCTTGGGTTTGTTTGAACTGCAGTAGTAAGCGGTATAGTCTCCATTAAGTAGCATCACCAACAGATCTTTAAAGAAGAATGCGTATAGTGGATTAGAGGTATGGAGAAATAGATTCCTTTAATAGGTAAAGACTGTCGTATCAACTGCAGTTTTACCTGAAGGAAAGTGGAAGACCCAGTACATGAGACTGGACTGATGGAAATGATGCTCCAGTAAGTAAAAGTTCATTTACTCATATTCATTTATTTTGAAGATCAAGTTATCAGGTAGCACATTATAACTGACAAAATCCCCTTCTCCTTCTAAAGTGCTTAGTTTCAAATTCACAGAACTGGTAGGAAAATCCCCACAACCTAGCAGGATTTAACTGTGAGAGGGAACCTCCTTGAGATGGCTGGTTAAGAGTTTGACTCCAACCATCATCCTACAGCAAAGGAGAAACGTAAAGGAATTCTGTCCTATGCCTACCTCTCTTTCGGAGGTCATGTTGTCTACATATTTTCTGTAAAACACAACACACACCATGATCATAACACTCCATTTTATTTACAATACAGAACAAACCCAAAAGAATAAAGAGCCCGCAAACCAGGAGAGCTATCTAAGTCTTCATCTTAATCTTTGCCTGACTTTCTCAAATCCAGCCAATACGGCTTTTCTTCAGACATAGAAACTAGTTCGAGCAGATATTGGAGCATATTACTGAAGAACCAGAAAGGAAACAAAGGAGTTTCTTCCCAATCTTTTTACATATAGACGTATTTGTGTGTGTATATTTGTGGGATTATTCATTTTGATAGCTAATCTTCCAAACACAGAATGTGAATTAGGAGATTAATTCACTACGCACTGTTAGAAATGCTTGACAGTCATCTTCTTCCAATATGATTTGATTGATGGCTTCTATGCTTAAGGAGTGGGTAGCAATGATGTCTTTTAATAAGCCTGCTATCTCCACCATTAGAACCATTAGAACGGTCATTAAGTAAAACTTAGAAATTAATACT
The DNA here is from genome assembly GCA_033558105.1 of Coccyzus lansbergi. Taxonomy (NCBI): domain Eukaryota; kingdom Metazoa; phylum Chordata; class Aves; order Cuculiformes; family Coccyzidae; genus Coccyzus; species Coccyzus lansbergi. Next base: position 1,875,361 of record JAUMJK010001092.1, read on the forward strand.
ACGTTACTGTATTTTGCCGCAGTCACTGATGATGGGAAGCTGAAGACCTGATTACCACCTGCCGTAGCTGTTTGTATCAGCCAGGCTTAGAAATGTAGCTCCAAGTCCCTCACCACCCTCACACTCAAGTATCTCTTCCTAATCTTTATGTCGTCCAACCCAAAAAAGCCCCAGAGTAGCATGTAACTCTGTAACCAGCAGTGGGAACTGAAGAGACAAAGAGAAGTTTGGAGAATGTGTTCTAAGCAGTCACAGTGAGAAAAGGCGCTACTCGATGTCTTCACTCAGGACAAGCGAATGTGTGTTCAGAGAGAGAGGTCTTCTTCCCTTAATGCAGACACACATATCCAAGCAAGCCCCGCTCTCGTTTTTCGGTCAACAGAGGGCCAGTCTTGAGAATCAATGAATTCCAACTCTATTCACCTAAATCTGCAGGAAAACCACAGAGCTTTAATCAGGCAGAGCACCCTGGGGTCATTTATTTTATTCATTTTTTCTCTTCTAGAGCAAAGCAGAGCTTCAGTACCCTTGTGCAGAGAGGCGACTGCAGCTCCGTCGCAGCTGCATAGGTGAGGCCAGATGAAACACAGCCCACCTCTACTCCATCGTATTTGACTCAGTCCCTGGAGTTTACAACTCTCTCCTCTAAAACGGCTCCTGTAACCTCAGACAAGGCAGAGTCACTTACGGATGCTGTTCCGCTCCCTAGAACCAGTCATCGGACAGACAGTCCATGGGGGCCTGAAAAGATAGGCAGATTCCATCTCACTCCTCCTGGATGCCAGCAGCAAGAGGAGTTCCACCAATAGCACTGAGTCAAGTGCCCAATTAGCTTTGGGACCCCTACACTGCAAAGCACAAAGTGCGTGGCTATGTGAAAGCATCACTCCCGCCAATATTTCTCCCGCCCTTATCTCCTTTGCTTTTTTCTCTCTTCCCTGTTTCAACTTTTTAATTCATTGGCCAATTTGAACCAAAATTAGCCCAAAAATTACTATTGCAATTGGCTTTGGTACATGTTGAATTCAGTCCCACAGTTGGTGAGTCTGTGCATTCCCTATTAAGTCACACACTCATTGCACACTTTTGATTTTGTATTTTGGTTTTGGAGCTTTTCAGGGACAAAATGAAGCAGTGGGAAGAGAAGAAATCAGAAGTATTGGCAGAGGGGAGAATTCACACTGGTTTGAGAATGAGGGAAGATTTGCTTTCCTCTGAGTAGCAAACAAGGCACATTTTAACCTGAGTTTTCCTGGAAGTTTTAATATGTTTTTCCCAAATATCCAAATAGTTTTCAGCTGAAATATTTCGAGTTTGGATATTTTTTATTGAAAAAGTAGGATTTTTTTCCTGTGGAATGGATATTTTGTTGTGAGGTCTTTGACTTGCACCCTTAACTGCAATCAAACTTAATAAGCCTCAGCTTGCTGGTAGCAGGTGACTGGGTCCTAAGCCAGCCAGATTCAAAATTTATGTGTCAATGATGATGTGGGAGAACACCACCTTCCACAACATGGACCTGACCAATGAATCATCAATGTGTTAACATAAGACCTCTCTTAAATAACGATAATGAAATACTTGGCCTTTCTGCCTCTGGGCCAAGACCCTTCACCACTGCCCCGGGACTGTCTGTAGTAACACTTGGAAACTCACCTCCCTATGCAGCCTCTGCCAGTGCCTGATGAGCATTTGGTGAAAAACATTTTCCTAATGTACAGTCTGAATCTCTGACGCAGCTTAAGACCACTCCCTCTTGTTCTATCATTTGTTACATGGGAGAAAAGACAAGCACCCACCTCTCTACAACCTGCTTTAAGGCAGTTGTAGACAGAGATAAGATCTCCACTTGATCTCCTCTTCTCCAAGCTAAACAGCCTCAATTCCCTCAGCCACTTCTCCCAAGACTTGTTCTCCAGCCCCTTCACCAAATTCATTTCTCTTCTCTGGAAATGCTCCAGGACCTCTATGTCTTTCTTGTAATGAGGGGCCCAAAACTGAACACAGGATTCAAGGTGAGATAACGATGACATGGGGAGCAAACAACAGGGGAGTTGAGATGAGCAGTCTTTCTGTAAAGCAAATTAATTATAGAGTGATGTAGAAGCACAATTTTGTTTTAAAATGCCAGTGCGAGTGAGGAAAACAACTGTTTCGATGTGCTCCTGAAGGACAACTATGAGTCACATCTTGCTTGTATATGGTAGAACTTTCTTTATAAATAACAATTTTTTTTAAATACTCCTTTTTTTTCTCTTTTTTTTGAGAAGCAGATATTGCCTAAACTCCTCAAATCTTTTTTTTTTGTTTGAAATCTTGACAGATTTTCATGCAAGGGTCTTGCCAAAACACTGGATATGTCCTTATCTGTTTCCAGTTCCTACCAGAGACAAATTGTTTTTAGTATTGTTGTGCTGTGATCTTAATGAGAATTTATTCCAAGAAAATTCTCATTTGTATCACTGTACTAGTCTGCGGCCTTTTGAAAGGGAGAAAGGTGGGGAGTCGGGAGTGCTGATTTGGGGGAAATCCGTCTTCATAGGCTTGGATCAGGATTCAGCTAACTGGGGAAAGACTAGAAATCCATGGAATTAGGATTTATTTATTTGATTGTTTTAATAAAACGATGGTCAATTTGACAATGTTTCTCACATTATTTTGCATTGTTCTGGACAGGCATACCTTCTGCTAGGTTTAATACTGGCTTGATAGGTGGGCCCAAAGAGTGGTGGTAAATTTAGCTTAATCCAGTTGGAGGCCAGTCACAAGTTGTGTCCTCATGGTTCAGTGCTGAGTACAGGCCTGTTAGGTATCTTTATCAGTGAACTAGATGAGGGGATTGAATGTACCTTTAGTAAGTTTGTCTATGATGCAAAGCTGGAAAGAAGTGTTGATGTGCTTGAGGACGGGGATTATTTGCGGAGTTATCTAAACAAGCCGGAGCACTGGGCTGACTCGAATGGTATGAGGTTTAAGAAGGTCAAATGCCAGGTCCTAGTCTTGGGACACAACAACCCCAGCAGCACTGAAGGCTTGGGGAAGAGTTTCTGGAAAGCTGCCTGGCAGAGAGGACTTGGGGATGTTGGTTAACAGCTGACTGAACATGAGCCAGCACTGTGTCCAGGTGGCCAAAAAGGCCAGTGGCATCTTGACTTGTATCAGAAATGGCATGACCAGCAAGTCAGGGGAGGTGATAACACCCTTGTATTCAGCACTGTTGGGCAGCAACTTGAATACTGTTTTTTTTTTGGGTTTGGGCCCCTCACTACAAGGAAGACATCGAGGTCTTGCACAATGTCCAGTAAAACAATGTAGCTGGTGAAGGGGGGGGAGAACAATTCTTATGAGTAACATCTGAGGGAACTAGGGTTGTTTAACCTTGAGATAAGGAGGTTGTGAAGTGAACTTAATACTCACTGTCTACAACTACCTGAAAGGAGGTTGTAGCAAGGTAGGTGTTTTTCTCTTCTCCCAGGTGACAGGTGATGGGATGACAGGGAATACCCTCAAGATGCACTATGGAAGATACATTTTAGACATTAAGGAAAATTTCTTCACAGAAAAGATTATCATCTGTCACTAACTAGCAGAGTCTGGCTAGGGAGGTAGTTGAATCACCATCCCTGGTGACTCAGGCAGGGAGATGAAGTGCTCAGGGATATGATTTGGTAGTGGCTAGATAAGGTTAGACTCAATGATCTCAAAGGTCTTTTCCAAACAAGTAGTACTATTATTTATTTTTACTTATTTCTCTCTGCAAATTATAGCATTGAGCTCTTTGTTGCATGAAAGAAGGAACAGCAGTGTCACACACATCACCTCTGCCAGACCCTGGGCTGTTCAGGAAATTCGGAAATCAAATTGGAGGATGAAGGTGCCAGCACAAAATCGAAATCACCCCATCTTCCTTTCTATTTTTTTTGATTTTTTTCTCTTTTTTATTTTTGACCACTTGCAATACAGTTAATGAGAAATAAATTATATTCAAAGAATTCCCAATTATCTTTCATAGAGTATTTTTTAAAAAAAATTCTTTTCAAATCCCTGCTGCCCTGTGTCTGTGCTGTCAGGCAGGTGCATATGTACTGCATTTTATCTAAAATTTGAGAAACTGATAGAAGAAAGGGGCACATTGAGCTACGGGCATGGTAAGAAGCTAGGGACTTGATATCCCTTAATGCTAGCGGCATGTGGGATCACGATGGCATGCTCAGAAAGTCTGGAGGTGTCAGGAGCCAGCTGATGGATTTAGCAAGGGTTTTATTACAATTTAGGGAAAACTGCAAGATCTTAGCACCATGAGAGTGGTTACAGAGAAGAGGAAGGTGGAGATATCCAGATTTGAAGGGAAGGTTGATCCATTTTTGCAGATTTTCAGAGGAAGTGAGGGGGAGTCAATGGGCGAGTAAATGTGATTGCCTGTGATGGATAAATCCTTCCCGTGGAGTATCTGATCGCTGCCAGCAGTGGAGGTGTCCAATGTCAGCCCAGCTGATGGTGCTGAAATGCTGATGCCTTCATTTGCCTTTTAATTGTACCTTAAAATGGAAAAGCAAACACCAAACAGATTCACAGAACAGAAACCGTCCATAATACCACGTTCAGAGCTTTGAAATTACAGTAGGGGTTTTCTCCTTTGCCAAAGAACAGTAACTTGGCTTTGATGACATTGAAACATGGTAATATTCCCTGTAAATACAAATGACCCCCACCATGTTAACACTGAAATGAAGAAAGAAAAAAGTACGGTGAGAATAAAACAGCCTAATCTGATCTTAAACTATCAAATCCCTCTCCTCCCACAACAGCTTAATTTTCCTTTTCTTATTTTGTTGTAAATAAAGACCAGAGAATCCACATGAGCAACTGAAAAATAAGAACCATGAGACATAGGGAGCTCTAGTCTGCACACACTTGGTTTTAATTAACCTAGCTGCTGAGAATAAGACATGGAAAGAAAACTTCTAAAAGTGCATTATCAGTGGGGCAGGGGCTTGTGGTGTAGGGAAAGGTTATTTCCCACAGCAGCGTCATTTCCTTCCCTTTTCACCTGTACCGCTTAGTGTTGATGAGCCAGTGCACAAAGTCCTTTGCCTTCATCCTGTCCAGGTAGCGGGTGAAGTCACTAGTGAAGGTGCCTTCTGAGTGTCTCTTGTTATTGGATGTGAAGCTTTTGGCACTTTGCAGTTCATATGACTGCCACCTATTAGAGAGAGAGAAAGTGGATGATTCAAAACATTGCTTAATGGACATCCTGGATTCTCCCTGCATGAGGTCCTCCAGAGAGAGGCTATGTCTTCTAAAGAGCTCTACCATGTGAAACATTGTCTAGATGAGTGATAATAATTCATAAAAATGATTTTAAGTTTCAGAGAGGGCTGTCAAGTCTGGTCAGATTGGTTCCTGACATCAAATATATTCAACATCCTATCCCATGTTATTTGCCCTGAGTCTTGCTCTGCTGTACTGGGTTTGTGCCTCCACCCTGGTTCCTGGTTCCTGCTCCGGGAGGGAGCATGATGCTGCCCCAAGGGTTAGATCTGCCTCTTCCAGCTCCAGGAAACCTGATGTTGAGTTTCATGACAGATGGTCCTCAAAGGGTTTTACTAGTGAGGAGCGAGGCATAGCATCAGGCCCAGATTATTGCCCCATCCTGACTCTGCCCTGCCACATTGCTATTGCCTATTTCTGGTCTGATACCGCTGAGAAATCCTGGGGAAGAACATAGTTGTGACTCTGTGTGGGTTGGTAGAGAGTCAGGATGGAACTTGTCAGCATAAATACAAAAGAAACAGTTATATCACCACAGCCCCAGAGCTGGGCTAACTACCAGGAGAAGTAATAGAGGCAGCTGAGCTGCTCTATGCACTCCTAACCATGCCAGCTGTGTCCCCAGACCAGCTCTGTCAATGCCCTGTACCTGGAGGTGTCATCCAAGTCCTTGAGGACCATTTGCCACCCAGCTGGTATCAACATGGCAAACACCAACCACCAGATAATCTGCATTTTTCTTTCTGGAAAAAAAAAAGAAGCTGTGAAACATCCAGGGCTGTAGTAGGCACTGATCCCTCAGCCCCTGCTGGAGCCATGGTACTGCAATAAGGGACTGATTCAATCTGGACAATCTCTTTCTCACTCTGTTCTGGCAGCATTTGGATGGGTGCATGCAAAACTCAAATACTCAAAATTGGATAATGGCACGCATGCTTAGGTCGAGGCGCACAGCCACGAGGATGGGTTTGTATAATCTAAAGATGTAATTCATTGCAATAAACTTTCTTATAAGCCTCCTGTTTTCTGTCTAGCAGCATTATTTCTGTGTTTTCACCAGAATGATGGAGAACTTTACCCAACATCCACTGCTCAGAAAAGCAGTTTTCAGAAGAATCGATTAGAGTTTTACATTTCTATCTTTACTGGAAGCTTTAAAAATCCAGAGGGATCAAAATACCAACCCTGCATCCCTTAATTGCTAAAAAGCAGTCTTTTAGAAGACCACCGTAAAACACTGTGCTTTAATTTCTTCAGAGTTTGGTAGCAAAGGAGGAAAGAAAAAGCACTTACCTTCAACAGAGACAACCGCTGCCTACGAAGCAAGATCTGATTTTTCGTCTTTCGTGTTTGCTGTGGCTGAACTATTCGCCTTTACCAGTGCTTTTAAGCTTGTTAGCAGGATTGTTAAAGGTTATGGGTAGGTCATCTGTACTCCTGGTTTTAGTTGAAAGGGTCATTATGAATCATTATAAGAAGTTTTAAGTGGGGCTGTCGCAAAAATAATTGTGGTTGCTATATTTTTTGGCTTACGTCTTTAGCACAGACTTTGTTGTTTTTCTTGTTGCTGTTCTTTTCTTTTTCTATCACCTCTTGGATCAAAGAAGCGACCTTTTGTTTTCTTCTGTTCGGGTGAGTTGGCCTCTCACTACCACAGCACAAGTAGCATGGAGAAATTATTTCGATATGTGCAAGGCTGACCTTTCCAACACCTTTAGTTTGAGTTACAAAACTTTGAGAAAAAAGCAAGAGTAAAAGTACAAAAGAAGTATTTGCTTACCCAAAGCCTTGCTACTGACACCTGCAGAGTAAAATTTGGGTTCCAGATGGACAGACTCCACTTTTGATACAAATCTAGTCTCCCAAAGGCCAAATCTGAATCTGGGATCCTCTACAATAATTTCTTCATTTTGGGAATGACTGAAGTCATCTCAAGTAGCTGTAGATCTGAGTCTGCTTTTTTCTCTATGGTATATCCAGGATTAGCCCAGGAGCAAAGGGAACATCTGGACAAAAGTTTTGCAGAGGTGTCTCCTGGGAATTGGGCTCATTTTTTCAAAAAAACTTGGGTCTACTGAAGGGTAAAAAGCCTTGAGATAAACAAAGCTGAGGGTAGATCCAGGTCTAGAGGGTGCTGACAGTTTTGGGTGGACACAGAACAACACCCTCAGCCTCCTTCAATATGGTCTTCTTTGGAAGACTGATGGCAGGCTGTGTTTCTGGGACAGCTTTGAGATATTCAGGGAGCTCTTGGTGAAGGAAAGTCTATAGTTCAGTGCTTGGGGGACTAAATGTGCCTTTTTCTCAGAGGTGTGGTCCACAGGCAGGGAAAAGCTAGTCTTATGAAGCCTTTCTGCCTTGTGAAACACCAGCCAAACAAGTGATGAGGACTCCAAGTCCTAATTTCTCTGTCATTTACTATCCTAACCTCCGGGGACCTTTCTTCTTGTGGTTAGGTAATTATTATCATTCTACTAAAGAAATTTCTGCCATTATTACAACTGTCAAAATATAGGTAGTGTCCATGGGACACTCATCTTCAAGAGCCTTTTAATTAGGGCTTTATGAGAAAACCTGACATCAGAGGAGGAAGGTGGGAGATTAGTTTGTGTAACCTTCAGAGCAGAGGTCCAGATCTCATACCCATCACTTGGATGACATGTTTATTAACGCCACCCAATTAGCTTACCATGCCACTGTTTGCACTGTCCCACCTTGGCCTGGGAGGACACAAGTTATTGGCAGTGCTGAATGGTTCAAAAGATGAGAAATTCAGCTCAGTCACTGCAGGGATTCTCAGCCTGTTCTTACTTTTCTGTACTCTGGCTCCCTACGTATTTTGAAGAAATGTCTTACAGGACACTTTCTCCTCCTCATTAATATAAGAGTATTCAGTTTTGATTAAGGGCCTTAAATGAGGGGAATTCTTATCAAGTTTTCTTATCTCTTCCAATTCCTTCTGTGGATGCATCGGGTTAATTTGATGGACAGCTTTTTCCTCTGATCCCGATGATACTATATCCTGTGAGCTAGTGTTCTGTGGATTAGTGGTACCGATAATACAATTTACTTCAAGAACAATTTTTAATGGATGGTTTTCTTTTTCCTTTAATTCTTTTTCCTTTTTCTCCAATTCTTTTTCCTTTTTCTCCAATTCTTTTTCTAGATTGGAAATTGTCATTTGGTGACAGTGCACAAGGCTTTCTAAGATCTCTATTTCTTTTTCCTGGTTGGAGATTGTCTTTTGGTGACTGTGCACTAGATTTTCTAAGGATTCTCTGATTTTTCCTTCATTACTGTGTTGCCTATGATGGTTGTTAATGGCTGCAACCAAGCTGGCACCCAAAACAGCACAGACTATGGCCTTATTTTTTCCTGACCGAAAGAACTTAGACTTGGCCTCATTTTGGAGTAAAGAAATTCGGTCTATTACACTCGGCAGATCTTTCCAATTTTCTCGAGCCCAGTCTTCCCCAATAGGAGAAGGTTGAGCACCATATTTAGCCAAGAACGCGAAAAATGTATCTCGATCTTTACCTAACTGGGACCCTCCATTCTCCTGTTGTCCTGTCATCTTTCCCTCACCCAAAGATTCGACGAAAGAATAAGGAAAGAAACAAGAAGAAACAAGAAACTAAAAAAAAAAAAAAATCACTTGAGAAAGTAACTCACAAGCAGGGTGAGTGTCCCACACTTTCTCAAGATTTTCTCACAAGCAGGGTGAGCGTGCCTACACCTCCTCAAGGAGTTAACACTATTTAAAAATCTCACAAGCAGGGTGAGTGTCTCGAGGAAGTAACTCACAAGCAGGGCGAGCGTGCCTGTTCTTCCTCGAGGAGTTACCAAGTCAAAATTAAACTCCCATTTTGCACTCTAAAATCCTGTCCGTGACGCCAATTTAATGTCACGGTCCGCTCGTAAGCGGACTCGTGATAGTTCGCTTCATTTCTGATTTCAGAATTGCAAAATAATAACTCAAAGAGAGAGAGAGAGAGAGAGAGAGAGAGAGAGAGTGAGTGAGTCAAGGGAGTCAAATTTCGATCTTGACAGACACTTTATGAATAATGTCCATAAAACGACTTATGATAGAAAAAAAGAGAGAACAAGGAAAGAGATATGAAGGAGAGAGAGAAGGAGATGAGGTTCATAGCTACCGCCACGGGTCCACAGGTGTCCAGAGTCTCTGGGAGTCCTGGTGCAGAAAGGTGTTCCGTTGTTTCGGTCTTTCTTGGAGGTGATCCCACGGTGGAGGGGGTCTTCTGTCTTGGTCTTCCTGTTGCCCCTCTCATTTCAGCTGTTGTGGAGCTGTCTTTTATGCCAGTCTATGCACCTGTAACCTGCCTTTCCCATGGGAATGTGGTAGTCTCCACCTAGCAGACCCCCACATGCCAAGAGAGGAGTGTCTGTGAGTCTCCTCCCCTTGCGCACGCGCTCCTTCTGGCGGCAGTGGTCGATCTGGGATCTCCCGATGAAGGCCAGTAGTCATCATCACCTTGTGTGCACGCTCTGTTGGCTGTGGGTCTATGGTCATTAATCTTCCTGTCTTTTCCTCCTTGCTTCATGGATCTTTCACAATGGTCAGGAGCAAGGAGGCTTGAAGACAGGTACAAAACATTTTCGAGATAAGGGAGCAGGTACAGGTAGTTAGGTACAAAGCATTCGTTCTGTACCAGTTCTGGTTGAGTTTCTGAGACCGGTTTTCTGAGAGCTGTGTTTCTGTTTTATACAGTCAAGTTCAGAGGCCTAAAGAGGCCTAAAAATGAGGAGAAATGTTGAGACAGAAATCGACCCTTTGACCGACTCTTACAGGTGGGAAAGAGCTATAATAGAATCACAGAATCATTGAATCAGGGAACCACGTTGGAAGAAACCATCGGATCATCGAGTCCAAGTATTCTTATCAAACACTAAACCATTCCACTCAGGACCTCGTCTACCCGTGCCTTAAACACCTCCAGGGAAGATAAATCAACCACATCCCTGCGGAGCCCCTGCCAGTACCCAGTGACGGTTGCAGTGAAAATTTTTCTCCTAATGTCCAGCCTGAACCTCTCCTGGCAGACCTTGAGGTCATTCCCTCTTTGTCCTGTCTCCTGTCACTTTGGGAGAAGAGGCTATCTCCCTCCTCTCTACAACCTCCTTTCAGGCAGTTGTAGAGAACAATGAGGTCTCCTCTCAACTTCCTCTTCTCCAGGCTACACAACCCTAGATCTCGCAGCCATTTCTCATAAGGCCTGTTCTCCTGCCTCTTCGCCAGCTTTATTGTTCCTTCTCTGGATGCACTCCAGAGCTTCAACATCCTTCTTGTGCTGAGGGGTACACAAATGAACACAGTATTCAAGGAGTGGCCTCACCAGTGCTGAGTACACAAGGAGAATCACCTCCTTGGTGATGGTCACACCATTTCTGATACAAGCCAGGATGCCATTGGCCTTCTTGGCCACCTGGGCACACTGCTGGCTCATGTTCAGTCAGCTGTCAACCAACACCCCCAGGTCCCTCTCCTCCTGGCAGCTTTCTAGACAGACTTTTCTAAATCTGTAGCACTTTGCCTTGTTAAACTTAATGCCACTGGACTCACCCCAGCGGTCCAGTCTGTTAAGACCCCTTTGCAGAGCCTCCCTACCCTCCAGCAAGTCCGAAGCCCATCCAGGAAGATGGGAAGAAGATCAGAGATGATCACACCTACAACTTTTCTCACGCATTAGATTAAGACGCTGAGCTGAGACACTATGTTTTCTGGTCCCTTGGCAGGAGGTGATGTGGGTGGGGGTCCAAGGAGAAGCTGGTCCCAGCCAGTGAGACCTATAAGCATCCCCAGGACACCATCAGAAGCAGATCTGTGCTGCTTCTATGCTCTCATTTAGATGTTTATAGATTTCCACTTTGGAGAAACAGTGTTGGGCCAAACAGATCTTCCTCCTTGATGGAGTACTATTGCTTTTAGGCTGTCCTAGTTTAGGATGTTTTTCTACGAGACACAACTCAGGCACTTCTAAACATGAGTTAAAAAAATCTAGTGAATATTGTCAGGTAGGAATGGTATGTTAGCAGAAAAGTGATGATAGGAAATATTTACTTCTTTAGTGGTTAAGTGGAGGAAGTCAGCAATAAAAAACCACAAGGCTTCCACAGCAAACAGTTCTAAATCCCTGAGACAAAGGGGGACTGCTGCCACCTTCTGGGATGTGAAGAAAAGACATGTCAATAATACACCATAAAATACTTCTGCCGAGCACAAGTTTAGAATTTTAGATGCAGCCCATGGCTTCTTGCACATTCCATGGTCCTGTTACTCATTTTCAAACTTGACTTCTAAAAACTAGTTTAATATCATTTTATAAGTGCAGCACAACTATAATATTATAATTGAAACTGTAGGGAAATTGTTTATAAGTACATCTTGCATTCTAATTCTGAGATGTTTCTCATAGTAAGTGTACTTTGATAGTATAATTATATATATATTATATATGTATATTATATATACATTTATATGATGCTGATTGATGTGGCTTCTCATGGTTCATAATTAAGACTCACAGGGGCACTGTAATAATAGAAACATATGTTAATGTTTGTAGCATTAATTGTAATTAGTTCTATTGAACACATCAGTAGATGTGATGCATTTAAAAACAACTTTATTGTATATTTCAGGCTTTTTCTGCTTTGTGTAAGACTCCAAGCAGTAAGACAAATTGCTTTATTTATCAATTTTTAAAAAGAAACTCTCACTGTGTGTTCCATGTGCTGCATTTATCCTGTAAATCAATTGTGAAAAGTATGTAATATGAATTTAAGAGAATGTAAGTTATGACTAGTTTGTCATGACTGACATTGAAAGATTTTTTGCTGTTTCCTCAAGCTGGCATGATTCACAGAAAATAAATATAGTTAAGACTCTTAATTCTTCTTGAGTGGTATAAGACTCATTTGAAAAAAACAACAGACTACAACCCCTGCCCAGCTTATGGTCTTGCATGGTTTCCTATTAGAATAGGCTACTTTTAATGCATACACCTTAGTATTGAAGGAATACGGGTTTTCTGCCTTACATGTTATGTTATCCTGTGGTGGAGGTAAACCTGGGATATTTTTGTCATTTTGACCAAATTTTACCCATTGTCTCTCCACTTCTGGTTGGATGTATCTCAGCCAGAAATTCTGATTGCCTCTTTGATTTTTGAACAGGACTGTGAAAGCAAAGAGAACTTCTTCAATAATTCTGCCCGTTACGTGTGTGTGATAACAGAAAAACTGCAGCTGTAGAACCACAGCACAGCAAGATATATGAGACCTTGGGTGGTCTTTGGGAACAGAGCTACAAAATGCATGTCATGCAAGTTGTATAACAATTGGTACCCTGCCTTGGGTTTAACGTTTTTGTTAATATTGGTCATTAATTTTTTTGCTCCTGGGGCTGACTATTCCTATAAGAAAGTACTTCACTTTTACCCACTTGCTTGCTCTCTTTTGTAAAGGATTATTTCTTACTCTTGGTGTAGCGAAGAACATATCTGCCTGTTGGGTCAGCTGAAACAACCCCAGGTCTTGAGAAAACCTCCCATACTCTGGTGAAATAGCAGAGAAAGGCTGCTACAGAGTCCAAAAGTAAACTTGGGGTGAATTTATTGCTGTTCAGTGAAATATGCCTATTATAATAATGTCTGGAAGAAGGTCTCGGCAACATTTAAAGGTTAATAACATTCTATTCCGATAAAATTCGATGTACATTTCTTGATCATACCAACTAAAATTAGGTACATTAGTTTTATGATGTAATCCTCATAGTATAGAACTGTTACTTGTGATATCCCAGAGTTATGTGATATCTTGATGAAAATTACATAAATATTTTTACTTTGAAAATCCACCAAAATCAAACCAATCATCTGTGCTTTTCCTTTTGGCACACTGTTTAATAAAAAAATTCTTTAATGGCTGTAATTCTGCATTTACACTATTTTTCTGGATTGGATTAGATTGGTTTAACATGAGAACCTTGATTAAAAGATTGCCCTTTAGTCTTTACCTTAAGAACTGATTTTGCTGTTGTGAAAAGCACATTGAGTAACATTTTTTTGTCTGTGTATGGAGAGAATGGGTCATTTGCCGTAAGTATTATCTAAGGTCTGCTATAGATCTGCAGATCTAGGAAAGTCTAAGATCTAGGAAAAGAAAAGATCTGCTATAGATCTGCAGATCTTTTCTCTAGGAAACAAGAAATGCAGTTTAAATAAGTGTGGCATTGTAAATTATTAATTGACTTGTTACCTTTGAATCTTATTTCACGTTTTTTAACAGTTAGCACCATTGTTATTTACAGGAAGGCGAGCAATTTATTGCTTTGAGCTGTCCCAACATTATTTCCCACTGTGGTTCTGTTTCTAAGTGGAAAATGCATAACGTGTATAAAAAAAAAATCTATAACGTCATTCAGAGATGAGCTTTCAAGTGTTCATAAGAGTACAATGCGTAAGATAAAGATGAATGAAAATATGCCTATTCCTAGAAAGTTCTCTTTCTAAGAGATTTCTAAGAATAGAGAGATACACATTTAGTGCAGTAGCAGAGGAATAGTTATGGTTTTTCTTCCTTCCATTCAGAGGAAATTTGAACTGGAGAGTCAATTCACTAAAGCTTACTGAATAGATTTGATTAGCTCAGAAGCAGAAAGTTATCTGGATTGCCACCCGTTACTTGTCTGCTATCCTGCATAGGTATTTGTACTCAATAGGGATGATTTGGCCGATGAAGACTGAGGTGCCCTTAAGTAGGATGTGGTTTCCCTGTAGGTAGCCTAATTGTTCTCATTTCCTTCATGTTCCATCATGAAGCCAACATGGGTCATATACAAGGAACACTGCAGGGTTTCTTCTTGATTTTCAGTCATGAAAGGAAAAAAAAAAAAAAGAAAGAAAAAAGGAAGGGGTCTGGAGGGTGGGGTGGTGGTGGTGGGAGACGTCTGGGAGTGGATATAAACATTTGAGAGATTTTTTTTTGGCTTTGCATAACTGATGAATTCCAAACAAAGTATTTGTTTTGAACAAAGCATTTTGAAATGAGCAAAATGCTCTATTTCGGGAATGTGGTATACTTCAAGAAAAGTCCTTTTTTAACATATTGAACAAAGACTTTTATTTTACTTTAACACAGATATTTGCAAAATTGAAGGAAACTCTGACATCTATTTTAACATTTCTTTAAAAAAGGGTTTTAATGAGCCTCTGTGTTTATAGATAATTCTAAACATATTCAAAATATATATGCATTATTCTTTGAGTTATGTAACAAAAGCAGGCAATGAGGAGTGGGGAGAACCCAAAAAATGCCCTAGTGTATTCCTCCAAGTTCTATCACAGGAGATATCAGCCCATCAAAAGCCCATTTCCAGAAGCCCCGAAGACCACAAGGATATGTATACAAATACAAACAGGAGCCTGAATCTTTGGATTCAGAAGAGTCTAGTCACCAAGGGCTGTCCCAGAAAATCTTCGACATCAATGTCCCAGGCATGACACTCAACATGATGAGTCAACCTTGGATCTGAGGGAGATTGCTCCCTAGGGAAATAGGGCATGTTATGGGTTGCAAGGCAAGAGAATTTTGGAATTGTACAGGGTTTATTATGGCATTCTTGGAGGAAAAAGCAGAGTTGAGGAGCAGGAGGGATTTAGATGATTTGAGGAAGAACAAGAATCAATAGAGTGGAGGGATGAGGATGTGAAAGGATTGGTTACATATACAGTTGTCTGGCCATGCCCTGTGATTCATCAGTGCCGTTTGTCCTGTCTCCTTGTTAAATCCCTTTCTAACAATTTTTCATGTCCACAACTGTGTATGACACATCTGCTGTACTACTGCTTTGTAATGTAAATAGACCCAATTCCCCTAATACTGATGAGTAACTTTAAAATGGGACAGCTTTTCTGTAATATTGCACCTCTTGAATATTTCAACTGTTATCTCTAATTAAAAGGACAAATTCTAGTTTCATCTTTCTATGAAAACAAGAAAGATCCTAAGGACATTGAATCAAAGAACAACCCATTACAGATTCTCATTTCACAACTTTTAAATTCTGTTAATTTCAGCAGACTTACTGGTGACATAAGCTGTATTTACTGAGGAGGGTCTTCCCTTTCTCCTACATCCAGAGAACAGACTAATTAGCTTAGACTTAGTCTAGGTTTAAGGCTGAGGATGAATGAAAATTTGCATGAGGTGGATTCCTTCAGTTTATATTATTTTTATTATACAATTTTTTTTATATATATTTTACAGCGATTTTCTAAAGAAATCTCAGTATTTTTATTGACAGTATATTTATCCAAATAAATAGGCTGCATCTATGCTCCTAAGAAACATGTATCCATTTTTTGCAAATAATTGCAAATTGCTTTGAAGATAAAGTTGTGTTAATCTGTTACATCAGCTAATTTAGAAATATTTATTTAGAAAGAATTACACAATAACTGATACAGAGAACAAATTCTCTTGCACCAATATACAGTATTTCTCCATTTAAAATATATATATATTCATACAAGCCTTTATATATGTATTCACCACATCTTTCTTCTCATTAATGAAGTTTGACAGTTTTAGACAACACAGAAAGAGAATTCATTATATTTAGTAATAGAAAACCCATTTCTCATCTTTCTAGTGCCAAGCAGCCACAATGAAATTGCCTAAACCATTATATCACAATTCCCCACCTTTGTGGTTCTTAAGGTTACCCTGAAGGGTCTTCAATTTCCTTCTGTTCCCAGCTTGGCATCTGGTAATTTTCAGAATCGAAAAATATAAGGAAGCTATATAGTTTTATTGTAAGATTTTTTTTTCATTTGTGAAGAAATACATCTGTCAGGTTGAAAATATTAAAAATCAGAGGCTTGACTGTAATAATCACAGTAATGTCAATGCCAATTTTGTTTAGAAAAATTTGGAATGAGTATTTTCTGTATGACAAAGGAGCTTTCCCTTTCCCTGAAAGAAATTGTCAGCGTGTAAGGGAAATGGAATTTTTGTTTCAAATCATCAGTAGAGCTTAAGAATATTTTTATGGTAATAAGACTGAAAGGCACCCAACATTACTTCTCCTTAAAAGTTGCTCTGTATTCTTGCTGCTGCCATGCTTAGTGGACTAAAGCATTTTGTTTTTTCAGACTAAATTTACTGTTATTTTCTTTCCCTATATCACTGTCACATTCTTTGCCTATCACTTGCTTTTGCATATCAGTTTTAATTGCAAAGAAAATGCAACAATAGGCAATAGTACAGTATTACATTGATTTCCTTTAGAATGTCTTCAGAGTTTCCAAACTAATAAATCGTAGTATCACTTTGAGAAAAAAACTTGCTTTGGGTTCTACAATGGGAGAAAAGAAGGGTTCCATTTTTATCTGACTTTATTTCTCCTTAAGATATATTTCCTAATTCTTTCAATATATGACCTGGAATAAGATACAACAAATATTTTGTGCTAATTAAAATTTTGCTGCTAGTAGGATTTTAGGATATTCCAAGAATGAAGACAGTAATTAAAATAAGTAAAAACTTTGATGTTGAATGGCAAAATGCTTTGCATTCATTCACTGTATTGCCCAAACCTCCAAAGTTTACACATTTCTCTGTCTTTTTCTGGAAAATATGCTTTTATGTTATGCTAAATGTGTGCAATGCAAATCAATTCACAAATTCAGTCATTAGTGCTGAAAAAAACTGAAGCTATACAGGAGAACTCCAGCTTACCAGAAAGGGGCTGGCCAGACTCACTGGTTATATCGTTATCTGCTACTCAGTTACAAGTTTCCTGAGTGAATTTGTGCAGTAACTTCCAACTGTGTCAGGCTTGCTAAAGCAGAGTGTAAGATGGCAGTTCCTGGGTTAGAACGATGTTTGCTCCTAGCAAAATATAGTTCAGCACATTTACACAGATATTGGTGTATTTCTGCTATAGTGTGGCTTTTCCAGGATCTGTTTCCTAAATGTAGTCTGATTTTTATTTTTGTCATGTTTCTTTTTGCAATGCTGGTAACATGAATTACGGAGGTAGTCTTCCACAGAAGTGATCTCAGCTGTGGCTCTTTGTTACACATCTAACTGAACAGAGTAATCCTGGTTAACAACGATTGTTTCCTCGACAGTGCATGTGAAATTTTGGCAATATCCTTCAAAGATAATTCTTCTATACTAGGCATGGAAGTGGATTTTATGGGTAGTGCTATTCGTACTGCTAGTACAACAGAAAAACCAGTATGTTCTAGGTACACTTATAGATTTAGTGGTGCAGCTACTTTTAGCTCCTAAATTAGAAAACAACAAAGAATATGAACAAAAATGAACAAATGTTTGTCTTTGTAGATTTACTCTATGGTTATAAAAACGTATCAATCCTCATTCAACCAATATTTTAATTTTTTTTTTTTTTACTGTAAATGGTTGACTGACTCTTTCCCTTAATTATGTTATTATTCTACGATAGTAACTTTGCTTTATTCTGAACAATGTGAAACGGTTACATTGATATCAGTCTGGAAATAATATGAATGCAGATGTTAATGGTGTCACATGACTTTGATACCGATATTCGTTTTACATTGGTGATATATGACCTTTTTTTTTCTCCAAGTAGTATTTACTTCAAGAATTTGTGCTCACAATGAGTATTATGACTGTTACTGTGTTTGTATATAGTTATGTATAAAACCATAGCTCAGGTTAACCACAAAGCATAATAAGTACTCTGACTTTTATCAATTCTCTTTTTGTGAAAACTAAAAAAATAAAAGTAGCTATTTAGAAAATAATTTATAAAGAAAACTATCACTCTTTCAGAGTTAGTGTTACATTGAACACTTGCATAGTTCAATAGGAAGATTTTGCTGCTAAATGCATCATGATTTTAATGGTCATTCTGCATGAATTTTGTAGGTGGTCATTAGTGCCAGTGTGGCAATAATTTTGACCAACTTGGTCTACTGGGAGATGTCCATACTGGCTGGAACTGGATGACTTTAAGGTCCATTACAAACCATTCTATCATTTTATGATGCTGTGATACAAAATCTTTTCAACATTTAATTTTGAAAAGATTAGTTTCGTAATTATGTGGATGAATTGCTTCTGTTAGTTTGAGTTGTCCTTTAAAATCCCCAGGTCTACTATTTTCTAGCAAAGTCAGCTGCACAGCTTGCACATTATTAATATTCGCCAAATCCTCTATTACTCACTAGATTGCTAACTCAGCTCTGCCTGGGAACAGCCAGCATGCAAATATATATCACATCGCTAGATGTCCTCCTCCAACAAAATTTCTTCTCAGTTAACAAACTAATAGCATTTTCTTTAAGAAGACCTGTAATCATATACAGCATTAATAGATAGCCAGTAAAGCTCAGGTAGTCACAAATGACCTGCTCCTGCAAAACAACTTTAAGGTAGGTCAGAGCTCTGCAGTTATGAAATATGTCTTGCTGCACACTTACTGTGTCTGTAAGTACTGCAGGGGAATTTCCTGTCACCATAAGTGTTGTAAAAGTAGGGCTAACCCCGTGACGGTGACTTACGAAAAACGAGTACCTAAGTACCTAAGCCTGTTTGTTTCAAATAGTGTTTTTGCCACATATATTTGTCTTTGCACATATGCATGAAATTTCAAGGTAATTGCTTGCTTGTGTTTTGTAGGGCCATGACTCTGGTTTTTGTTTAAGAGGAAATACAGGCAACTTCAGATGCTTGGTGTTATGTAGGTATGGCTTTTGGTTTATGACTGCTTTCTATAGTACTCTATATCAATATAGGTATCTCTGCCATTAGAAGTGGATTAGTATCCCTAATCAGTGAATGACAGCAATCTGCAGGCCCTGCTACCTCCACAGCGACCAGGGCTGTTACCTTGGTGCAATCCAGCCAGTCTTCTTGGTGCCCATGGTGGTGGCTTGAAAAGGATCTAGTAACTGGAAGGGGTAGGGTGTGGGATAGAGAAGGGCGGGATGTGTAGTGGAGGGCAGTGGGGAGGAAGGGGAGATGAATCTCCACATTGTTTTTCTGTGACCTTCAGTAATTCCTGTCTTCCTTGTTACAAGCCATTCAAATGACGCATGTGTCTTGCAGACTGCTGCATTACTCATCAGTAACACCAAGGCAACAAGTGCAGGGTGTGCTGACTGTGGAAAGATATAGTTAGAGAAATATTAAGCACACTAGGGACCTGGAGAAAGCGGTATATTAAAGGGGTTTTGCTATTCCTGGAACAGCGGTACTGAGGGCTGGGATATTACTCTGGGGGACTGGATAGGCAGAGCTACCCAAGAGTTTACAGCATGATTTGAGAAAAAGAGAAGTCTAACTGGAGTAACAAGAGCTACGGTTCAATATAGGCCACAGGGCTTTTTAGTGCTACCGTTTGAGTGCTTAGATTTTCTCAGAACTGATGAGAGGCTGCATTCACAGCATGATTGAAGGCATTAAAAAAAATGACAAAGCAAACTTTCTGAACTGCAGAAACTTTTCTAGAATGCTTTCTGATCTTCATAATTCCCTGCTTTTTTCTCTTGATTATGTCTCAGAGAGACCTCTGTCTACATACAATATATATGCAAGGATCAGTCTGAAATACGTGGACATTAGTTCATTGCTGAACTTGTATCCTAGATGTCTGCTTTCTGATGATTCTCTGGTGCATTATCAGCCTGGTGGGATGGTCATCTGTGACAAGGTTTTTGTGAGTCAACTTAGATTTGCAGTAGGTGGAGAGAAGGAAGGTTGGTTACTTCTGCTTTGAACAGTGTTGTAATGAGATGTCTCTTGTTTAGAGTCCATCTCATGGGGTTGGGATGAAAAG
Organism: Coccyzus lansbergi; assembly: GCA_033558105.1. NCBI lineage: Eukaryota > Metazoa > Chordata > Aves > Cuculiformes > Coccyzidae > Coccyzus > Coccyzus lansbergi. Next base: position 1,895,486 of record JAUMJK010001092.1, read on the forward strand.
GTGTGTAACATTCCAAGCAACATGATTTTTTTCCCAGCTTTTGCCTGATCTAGTGTCATAACATAACATTACATTGGAGAAGTACATGTCTTGCCTTCACCTATTATTTTTAATATCTCAGAAAGTGTAGTAAAAAATCACTGACAGTGAGTCATATTGACTCTTCATTGATAACTGACTCTTTTTCTACAGACAATAGAGAGTGTGGAGGTATCTACTGGGATCCTTTGGCTCTGAACCTGACTCTGGTGATGTCACGGTGGCTGCTAGGGGTTGTCTTAGCTATACTTTCCTCTGCCTGAAACTTCAGTATCCTGGATGCAGAAAGACAGGAGCTTTCTAAACTGTTTTGTGAAATACCCTTTGCAGCTCTATCACCACTAGTTTTCTGGGTTTGATTCTCAAAACAGACTGGTCTGTGTCTAGAACAAAAACCACTAATAATTCTTATTGTGGTCAGTCAAACTCACTGGGTTAAAATCAAGTGATTTCTATAATTTCAAACATATTTGCTGGTTTAAAATAAAGTGGTTTCTAGATTACTTGAGTCGCGTTCACAAAAGTTTTGTCTCTGTCTCCGTTTTGGTGAAGTACTGAGAATTGCTTTAGTTGTTTCTAATTTTAATATTTACTCTGTTTTTGTCATCTCAGCCACGCATTCTAAATTGGCCAGTTAATTTCCTGGGCTTCTACTTGTTCCTATTTAACAGAATCTTGAAGCAGTTTTACAAAATGACAGGTCTGCAGCGCAGTAGCTTTCAACATCCAATTTACTGAAAATAAGCAACACATTAACACTGAAATTGCTATTTATATGACTAATTTTACTAGTTTTATCTTGCTGATATATGACAGAATAGTTACTAAGCCAAGGTAAATATTCTTGACAAAGAACGAGGGTATCCTGATTGTCAAGACCTTTAAATGGAAAACTGTTGAGTGACTTTTTTTTTTAGAAATTTCAAATGCCACTTTATTTTCCAGTGGTGTTTTTCATTTTAACTCATTAACATTGACACTGTTACAGCGACCTGCCATGAGAGTTTGGAGTAAATTTCTCACTTCTGACCATCCAACTCTCCTTCCTTTCCTGACTCCATCTTTCCCTTCTCTGTGGATCACAGGCACAACCCTGTGCTTACTCATAGACTTAAAATTTCAAATAAGTTATTTCTGAATAGTGGAGAAAGGCTGAGCACAAACAATTTTGAATATCTTCTGTTTTGTGGGACAAAGACTTAACCTCTTACTTGCCCAAATATCTTGGGGGACAATATTACCAAGCAATCTGTGTTAAATTTAATAGAAAACATGAACATATTTAGAGTACTTCTAACGGCAAGCATTTGCAGAGAGGTAACATTTTCATAATGGAGGCAGTAATCTCTGCATATCTGGTTAGGTAACCCTACTAAAACCATGGTTTGCATTCTGGTGTAGAAAACCAATATGCTTAGTTTGGGGGATTTTTTTACAACTACATTTTTCCATGTTGCCTATGTAATTTGGAAACTATACTTCATTTCACAGTTCTCCATTGAAAAATAGGTACGAATGCTTAAAAGGGTAATTATACCTAGCTCTATGAAAAAATGCCTGGGCAAATATTTCTTAATCTCATAATTTTAAACAATAGCAATAATAAACTAATAGGGCAAATTTCCAGGAGCCATTGTCCAATTCTTCATTGGATAAGGAACTTTAACTCAGTTTGAAATCTTGCTAAAGGGTGATATCCTTTAGTTATAAGAAATTTTTCTGTTGGAGGAACTACTGGGTTAAATTTTATTACTTTGTTATCTAGGGAGTCCAATGAAATGAGCACAATTCCATTCTTTAGAACGATAATGAGTCTTTGCTTCTTAAACAAAATCAATTGCACTTTGCAACCTCTTTTATAAGGAAATAAGACTTTTTTTTTTTTCCTCCAGTGGAGGAATAGATGGCAACAGAACAGAATAATGAAAATTACAGCTACCCCCTCTCACCTTGTCCTTTTAAATAGTGTCTTCCACTTGTATCTAGTAGTGGTATAATCAAGTAGAGAGGAGGATTTGCTTGAGAAAAAGAAACCCCAAAAAAATATTGAAAAAATTCTTCCAGTCCATCAAAAAAATCAATTATTCTAATGCTATTTTTTCCCTGACATCATGACAAACTTGTTGCATTTGTGCAGGGGAGGTTTCCTTTTAATTCTGCTGTAACTGAAGTGGTATCAGAGGTGTGGAAAAAGCTTAAGTTTTTTTTACCTTAAAAAATGTCTTGTTCTGATGCATGGAATGCACAGGCATGTTCCAAGTCACACTACAATATCTGGAGTTTTACCTCTAAATTATTATGTGTACATAACTGTATATGCCTGTGGCAGCAGATATAAATTATTGGCAATATTGCTAGTAAGTAGCAAGGTGGACAGGTGCAGTAGCAAGGTGGACAGGTGCAATTTTTAGTCCAAAACAGAATATTTTTTCAATTTATTTGAACATATAAATGAGAAACCACCTTTTTTAGTGTTAGTGAAGAATATCAGATAGTACTAATAAAACTTTTTACTTTGTGCTGAGGTACTCTTCTTTGCTAATTGCCTGAGCTGGTTATGGCAGAACTCGACTGCTGGAGGGAGAGCATCATGTGAGAACCCTCAGGAGTGTTTCTCCAGGAAGTAGGAGAGCTCTAGGCAGAGTTAAGGATGATTCTCACCTAGAAAGTCTATCTCAAGCCTAAGCGGATAGTTAACCAATAAAATGAAGGCGGTGAAGGAGGAAAACCCTGTAATTCTGGTGTATTGCTATTTTTCCCACTTATAGAAATTAAACATGCTGAACAACTTTTTCCATTGTTAAGAAGATGATATAAGGGCGCTTGGCTTTAAGAAGCAGAGTCCTCCTCATTCTTTGACCATACAGAGACCTATATAATAGGTTCAGGTGCAGTGGTGCTACGACCTCTGCGCATTTTGGTCTTTACACACCCAGTTCACTTTCCAGATCTTCTGGTAAAGTTGAAGGTGTGATGTTGTTAAACCCTCTGTGAGAAGTGTATATTTTACTGCAAAAAAGTACTTAGTAGCCCTTCAAGCAAGCAGAGCATCGACCCTCACAGCAGCCTTTTCCTGCAGGTTAATTAAGAAATAGAAGCCCTTTTGGATACAAAATTGCTTACTTTTTATGCCCTTCAGGACGCTGATAAATTATAGTGATATTAATGTTATTGTAGCATGTAAGTACTTCTGGATTAAACTGATGACTGTGTTACTCAGATTGGGTTTGAATTTGTATTATGAGAATGCAGATATGTGCTGCTCCTCACACTGGGGGAACTGACAAATGGTCTGTGAGTCTGCTGCTCTTGGTGGTCATGGTTCGGGTAGTTTCTTTGTTTCTTGATTGATGGCTTGGGAAAAGTAGTATTACAGTAATGAATATTGACAATGGTTTACAGTTAGGCAAAAGACGATTGTGAGGTTTCCAGTTTTGGTTATGTGTGTCTTCAGGGTGAGTTAATATTGTGTTTGGTTAATCTTATCCCTTTTGAGGACAGACAAGACTGCAATCTTCTAATTACATTCAAAGTCTGTGACAAAGCTGCTTTAATTGTTCAAATAGATAGTGTCTATTCCTTTGATACTTTTATATTTTCCCAAAATTAGTGCTTTTTAAAAGGCATTGTAGCAATGTATTAGCTTGTAGAGCAAAAATTGATTCTACAGTGTACTACTGAACCAAATAGTACTCTTGATTTACCAGCTAATGTGTCGTCTTCTTTGCTGGGGATTCAAGTGTCTATTGGACTTCAGATCTTTAAGAAATGAAAAATCCAGACATGTATTATGATATGACACCTTTCAGGCAACAGGCCTCTATATGCATTTAGGCTTGATGTACTGTATCTGCAAAAACAATGTATAACAGAATTTTTTTTTTCCCCCAAGCTTATTACAACTCTTAAATAGATAAAATGTTCTACGAATCCTGCGGGAAAAGTCCACTTAGTCATTCTCTGTTTTTAACTAGGCATTTCCCTTACTCCTCTTCCATTTCCTTCAGGGTATTTTAATCGATCTTGATTATGCTTTTGAAAAAGAAAGAAATCTGTCTGCAGTTTTGTAATTGCATTTCGGACACAATGCTTCTAGGAGGGAGTAAGAACAGAAGGCCAAATAAGTAGAAGTGTCCTTGCAGTTTAATTGTCAGTTTTCGTACAAGTGGAAGAGTAATCATTCTTTTATATAGTCAGTTAATGTTTTTACCTTTAAACATTATGATGAAGTTAACAAGACTTATGAAGAAGACTTAGTTAAGTAGTTAAGTATGAAGAATCATGCAATTGTGAAGCCCATGGGTCATTTGGCAAAGAGAAATGAAGGAAAAGGATTGGCTTTTTTTAGCCCCCTGAAGTAACTCTTATTGCTAAATCACTTGTTCGGTGACACATTGTGCTAAACTACGCATAAATGAACATCTTTTAATACTATTTCCTAGAAGTAGTCTTCCAGAAAAAACAGTTTGAACTGGGAAAATATTCCTTATACAATGTTTCTGCTTAGGCAATAATGATAAAAATTAGTTCTACTAGGAAAACACTTTTTATCCTTTATTCTTAGCATAACTCAAGAGGCTAATTTTTCACAGTCTCTTTCTGTAGAATTCAGTTAAAGGTTAGATTTGTAATGGGGGATCCTAATTATTAATGTATTGTCTATTTTGAATTATTAATGAGTTGACATATTTGCATAATGGGTAAAGAAAATGCCTAAGAACAAGTTTTATATCATATGAAAATCCTTCAAAATTTTTAATCAGTGTCTTTTTTCATGTCCTGGAGAAAACTTAACTTTTATAAATTCAACTTTTCATAAATTTCACTGTGGAAATGATTACTACATTCATGCACCATAGCTTACCAAAAACGTCAGGTTGCACCACCATATCAACAACCAACACTTGCAAGATGGTCAAGTGTAGCAGAACCTCGTGACAGTTCCTACCTGGAAAATTTTACAAAGAATTATATGGAGTGAAGGTTATATTTTAATGATAATTGTGTCCATATTTTGTTTATTGTCTTCCTAGAAGACATGCTGCTGTACAAGTAGCTTATGTTTTGTCTTTGACTTTTGCTTTTATGACTTAATTTACTGCAGCAAGTTATTGTTCTTTAGGCAAAGTATTCCTTGGTTTGCATAATTTTTTTTCTAGGTAAAATTATTTCATACTGAGACATTGATTGATGTTGGATCCGTGGACAAAACATTTGAATCCACTTTACTGTAATTTCTTGAAAGAAGGCTCTGCAGACTCATATGCACTTTACTTGATCAAAGATCTTTATAATGTAGATTTTTCTTATTTCAAACTAAAAGAAATGCAAAATCTCACATTTTTTCACCCATATCTGCTATAGTTCCTTTCTACCCATTAGCTATTGAGTAACACCATGGCTTGAAACCACTGGGAAGATCCTGTTTTGCGGTTACTGCTACCACAAACCACATTATCACTAAATGCTAAAGTCTATCTACAGGTCAAGGTCAGGCCACGGAGATGATTAAAGAAGAAAGTAACTGTCACAAAGTAGTTAGAGCACTCATTTTTATTATGTAGTCAAAGAAATCAAGTTGAAGGATGGAATAAATAACCCCCTATAAACTGTAATGGTAACAGTTGTAGAGGAGTCTCACTTCTAATCTCTATGAATGCTTAATAATTGGTAAAATTGCAGTATTGTCTTCTCTCCATTTGTTGGTGGATGTCAAAGCAGGATGAATGTGACCAAACCTTTTGCACTTGACCTTGCATGAGCAAGGGACGTTTCACAAAGTGGACTGCATAGGCTTTTTATCGATGGCATATGCCATTTGGCACAGTTTTCTGCCATAAAGAAGGACCACTGCAGATAACAGTAAAGAGATCAAGGAACTTTCAGTGACACCAGATCTCTACATATATTATTTAGTGTACTTCCTCCAGATACTAGTGACCTGTAACATGCAAGCTACCTACAGTCTCTTTCCAGGACAGAGTAATTCTATTATTCTCTAACCGTCTGTTTCTTCTATTGTCTCCTGAGCACATCATAAGTAATGTGACTAATATGTGTCACAAATGGATTATCAGTTCAGTCACAGGGTGAGAGCAGTGAATTTAACAAAATGTTTGTTTGAAGCAAATCTCAGTGAATGGATGATTCTGCTCCAGTTTATGCTACATGAAGTACTTTTAATACTTAAATTACCTCTCTCCACAGAGCATAATTCTACCTTCATTTCACTTGGAGACCATGGAAATCAGCAGTGCAAATTTCTGTTGCACTTCACAATGTTTCAACAGAGCAATACTTTGTAGCACTCTGCCAACTGTACATCATGTGTTCCATTTCATGAATCTCACAAGATTATTAAATAAATCTCAGTCAAACTTCAGCTACTGATACTTTGCAAATTCTTAAAGTCAGTTGGTGGTTAGGGGTGATTTAATCTACTTGCTTTTAATTAGATCCTGCACTCCAAATGAAGCCTTCTTATGCTTTCTTCCTCCCCCACCCGCCCCAATAATGTCTCCTTTTAAAACATGTAAATCCCACTCTCCTCAGTAGTTTCCATAAATTTCTTTTCACTCCTGTTCACTTGTCTGATTCCTTAGGTTATTGAGTTTACCAAACCAATAAAAGAGACAGAGAGGAAAAAAAATAAGAAGAAAAAATGTTGACCCTGATGTCTGAAACAGGGTTCTGCAAAAGCTGCTACTTCAATTCCCCAGGTTATCTTGAATATAACATGAAAATATTCTATAGCAGACCTCAGGTCCTGTATTAAGCTACAACTCCAGAGCAAAGTTGTAACGACATATGGAAGAAGTAAAAGGCAATAATAAAATTCAGAGTGAAAAGGTGATCTTTAATATGTTTAATAAGGCAAATTATAACTCTCCAAGACCTAGGCAGATGTCTTGCTGTCATAGAACCTCTACTGCTGACTCTGCTTTTGCCTGAGGTCTCAGGAGTGCAAAGAAAATTTGGAATATTTAGTTCTCAACAAAAAAGACTAGGTTTATATTATGAGAATGCTGAAACACAGTACCAAGTCTCATAAAATAGTAATTATCCCACTTTGAGATAGAAATCCTGAAGGGTGGGGAAGATTTTAAAAAAAAGAATATGAATGCCTATATAAAAAAATATATTATGGTATATTATATATTAAATAAACAGTTACAACTGAAAGAAGGGTCCTGCTTAAAATACTTGATTTGTGCTAGAATAAAAGTTAGAAATTATGAACACATTTCAGCAATAGCTGAGTGAGTTTCATAGTTTGAGCTAAAATTGAAATAATCTAAAGTCTGCAGTCAACTGGGATCTCCCCTCTTACAACTCCTCCTGCTCTCCAAGAGAATAGGAGAGGAAAAAAAACCCACAAAAAAAAACAACCAACAAAACAAGAAGAAGGGAAAATGAAAACTTGATATCTCCAGAAAGAAAAATGATGATGATATTGCCTCCTAGGGGAACCTATACCACTCTGTTATATTTGCATAGTCAATATATTCCACTGCAAGAAACATTCCAGCAAAGAGTATTCACTTCAGAGAAATGATAATAATCTCAAAAAACCTGTTCAGTGACAAATGTGCTATAAAATCCCACAGCACTGAGCTGTTGAAGTTTCATTTACACTTCCTATGCGTCAACACTTCAGTTAATCACCTACCCACCTCCTTGATGAATGCAGTTGGTATTTCTCAGTTGTTATGAAAAATAAAGGGTACAGTTATTTAACTGAATTTTTTTTTGTGTGTGTGTGTCTGTTCTGTTAAATCTGTCCTTGTTTTGCAAACAAATGTTGGCAGGGAAAGACAAACAGAAATTCCTCCACATAGCTAGCACCTTTCCATTACAAAGCCCTGTCCTGTAAATGCCTGTGGAACCACAGGAAATCTAAGTTGATGGAGTAGCACTTGCAGAGTGGCTATCAGTAAATGACTTGTTGAAAATTTAGTTCTCTGAAAGCATCATGTGTTTTAGGAAGACAATGTATTCTGGAGCAATCTATAAGCAATTCTAGGAGGGGTCCTTATGTCACTTTTTTTCTGGATAAGAGCACTTGGAGCTTTGGGGATTTGTTTGCTCTGGGCACTGCTGAATCTTAGGTTATGGAGGTGAGAAGCTGGTGGTGTTATGAGAACAAGAACCCTTGTCTCGAGCAAGATCTACAAAAACTGTAGAACGATTAGAAGGTACTTCTGAACTTCAAAAAAATATTCCGGACTCTGCTACAGAATCACAGAATCAGAGAACAACCAGGTTGGAAGGGACCCATCAGATCTTCTAGTCCAACCATTCCTATCTAACACTAAACCAAGTCCCTCAAGACCTCATCCACCCATGCCTTAAACACCTCCAGGGAAGGTGAATCAACCACCTCCCTGGGCAGCCTATTCCAATGCCCAATGACCCTCTGCGTGAAAAACCTCCTCCTAATCTCCAGCCTAAATCTACCCTGGCAGAGCTTGAGGTCATTCCCTTTCGTCCTGTCCCCTGTCACTTGGGAGAAGAGGCCAGCTCCCTCCTCTCCACAACCACCTTTCAGGTACTTGTAGAGAGTAATGAGGTCTCCTCTCAGCCTCCTCTTCTCCAGGCTAAACAACCCCAGCTCTCTCAGCCGCTCCTCATAGGGTCTGTTCTCCAGCCCCTTCACCAACCTCGTTGCTCTTCTCTGGACTTGCTCCAGAGCCTCAACATCCTTCTTGTGGTAAGGGGTAAGTACATAAGTGATGTACTTCTGTACATAACCATCTAGACACTTGGGTAAAGTAAGGAGTCAGCCTAGCAAAACCAAGATACATACAACTTTGTAGCTCAGGCTTAACCCATGCAAAGCACTTGTGGTTTGTGAATTAGCTAGGATTAATATCTAGTTGGAACTTCTTGTGTTTGAAATTGTCAGTAATTTTCAGTAATTGCTCGTTAGTGGGTTTGGAAATGACTGTTTTAAATGATATTCTGCTTTCCTGCTAGGCAAATGGATGGCACCCTCAGAAATAAATCAGGTAATAATTTGCTGATTATTTTCAACAACATTTGGTTTTCTATCTGTAGTTCCCTTCTGACTTAATTTTGTTACTTCTTTAACAGAGCTGCTTGTAACAGACGTGAAGATTTATGACCAGTAAGTACTAATGCAATTCAGGACTTGGGAGTTGTAGAATAACATCAGGTAGGTTTAAAAATTCTCTGTGATAAACAACCCAGTCTCTTAACACTCGTAATTACTATATTGATAATTATTTCTGAATGAGTAGGGATAGGACAGATCATTCTTTAGCCACACCCTGAAATTTATCTGTTCTGACTTAAAGTTATAAGGAACTGTACTTTTTACAAATTAGAGAACCAGAACAGTGAATTGAGTATTGCTAGACTGGATATTATATGCTTCTTATAAAATATATTTTCTCTGCTATTGCAGTTTCTCAGAGGAACGATTAAAATACAAATGCTTTTTTGTGTTTGAAGCATACAGTTTTAGACCAAACTGAACCTGAAAATTATCAGTCACTCCATCATAAACCCAGGGACAACTCAAGATTCAAACTTACTACTCAAAATTTTGGGAACTCTTCTACCACACCCAAACCCAGGCTTCTCATCCATATGGACATGATTAAAGGGATCTCTATGAGAGAGAAACTACAGTCAGTTTTGTGATCTATAAAAACAGAACCTGAATTAAGCTCATTTTGAGTATCACAACTTAAGTAGAGCAAAAGGGAGGGAGTGTCCTTACTGATTACCACTCCTGTACTTTTTCCCCCCAGTTAATAGCTTTTTCTAGCAGTCGTAGCCACATCCATGTGCAAACTAAAATTCAGCAACACAGTTTCTGGCAGCTGATATTCTAGAGACACCAGTGATTTATGTGTAAGCAGTCAGTTCTTGAAGAATATCTCAGATTCATTGTTTTTCCCTTATCCTAGCCACTAGAAGGCAAAAGCTATAGAAAAAAACTGGCCATGGCTATAAGGAAAAAAAAAAATTCTTTTATATATAGTCATGTTATGAGTACTGAAAACAAAGAGTAAGCTAGAGAGTGGTATAGTATTTATAAAGATTGGGGTTTTATTGTTGGATTTCAGGTGTCTTATATGATACACAAGTTTTGCTATCTTTTCACGAGTTGGAAGAGAAATAAATAATAGGTATTGGAAACAGTGAACTGCATTTATAGATGATTATGAATTCAACACTATGGGTAGAAGTGAAGTTGCCTTTAACTTAAGAGTAATTTCTTTTCAGGAAATGAACAGTATTCCTTAATCTGTTTTGCAAGACACCTCCAGAGCTGTGTGTAGTACCTACCACCTCCGTTCCACGAAAAATCAGAAACACAGCTGCAAAAAGTGCAACTGATTTTTATTTGGTGAACAAATATATTTTGATTTCTGCTTATCCACTGATAACATGTAAAGTTTCTGCAACTTACTAAATACAGTTCTTGAAAAGATGGCTTTCAACTTAACAGACACTTCAAAATAATCTTTTACCTGTTGAAATAATTGATGAAACACTTGGTTGGTCTTCTCCCAAGTGACAGGGGACAGGACAAGAGGGAATGGCCTCAAGCTCCACCAGGGGAGATTTAGGCTGGAGATTAGGAGGAAGTTTTTCACGGAAAGGGTCATTGGGCATTGGAACAGGCTGCCCAGGGAGGTGGTTGAATCACCTTCCCTGGAGGTGTTTAAGGGATGGGTGGATGAGGTGCTGAGGGACATGGGTTAGTGTTTGATAGGAATGGTTGGACTCGATGATCTGATGGGTCTCTTCCAACCTGGTTGTTCTATGATTCTATGATTCTATGGTTACTTATTCTTTCATAGGCATCCAAAGCGCAGGTTGAAGTTTTCCTCTCAAGATTAAAATCACTCCCATTTGGGATTTTGGCTTTTTGATAATTCTAATTGAACATCCTCTAGAGATATTTCACATACTGTCTAGGTCTCTTTACATTTATTCTGACATTTATTCTTTTTTCTATAATGCTTTGTTTTGCAATAATAGAATCAATAGATAAAAATTAATGTGGTTGATATCTCTGAAACATCAGATTTTCAATATTTTTATTTTCAAAAGAAATACAACAGATTTAGGTTCAGGACTGTTAGTTTATAGCAATGTTAAGGTCAATATTACTAATTTTCTTGGGCAGGTTCAAGTGCTGATGAAATACTGCATGATAAAGCTGTATTTTTTCACTATTTTTAATCTTCAAACTCTATTCAATAAATAGAATAACTAGACATTAGAGTAGCCTATAGGATGTGGCTGATTTATAGTTACTCTTGTGACTTTTGTCCTTCTCCTGTTTTTTTTTCTTTAATTTTTGCTTCTTACCTTCCCTCCTTCCCTTTTAGTCCATTTCTTTTAGCCTTTATTCTTCTCTTATTCTTTTCTCATATGTTTTCTGTTCACTAGTTTGTTTTCTGTACTGTGCGCCAGTTAATTATCTTGATCTCACTTTTCTCCCTAATGAGCTTGAATTGCCTGTCTGGAGTGATCTCAGCGCAACCTGGCTCTTGGCTCTTGCAGCGTTTTCTTAAAACTGGACCCTTTCTCTCTTGCCCTAATTTTGTTCTCACCCCTTGGGTGGATGCAGGAGGGAACCCTTGCTAGTTTGGAAGACTCATGTTGTGGTAGGAGCAGGAGGTGTCCAGTAACCCACCTGGGGAAGTGGACTGTGGAATTGGTTTGCTTTAGTAATGGTGACAGATTGATAAGCATTCTCTCATAGTGATTAAGAAAAAAAATATTATCTGACAGATAATTTGAGGTGATTACTGCTTCAACAGCAGAACAATTCAGAACTCTCTGCCTCTCTCTCTGTGCCCTTCTCTGCTATAGTTTTTCTTTTGGTAATCATCTTTAAATATCTGCTGTCTTTAAAGCACTTAAAGAGATTTGTACATGAAGCCATTCATACTATGCACAAAGAACGGTTCCCCAGGACCTATACACAGATACTCAGTTCAGAGTACAACTGAAGAGCAACATGGGTTGCATTCTTCAGCTTGCAGTGCACCTTCTTAATTATGTTTTCCTCACAAACTTGTGGGAAGGATGTTTTTCTCTTCTGTCTTCATTATTTGCACTGCTTTTAATTAAACATAAGCTATGACTGGGAGGTAGGTGCTGCCATTTAAAAAAGAGCAAGCTTGCTCACGTGACCAGTTTTCCCAAGCTTTCAGAGCTCTAATTAAAATCCACTGAACACATGAGCAATGTTGGCACACTACTTTCAAAGTGTTCGTTACAACAGTGTCAGAGAGTAGATAAGGTTTTTAGGGGATTAGTGCAAGGTCTTTTGTTTCAGGTGGATTATTTCTAATGAATGAGTCCTCTTTCTTTTCTCCGACCTAGACAAAAATGTCTTTATTTAAATTTTATTGTTATTTTATTTAGAGGACTTTACTTTGTGAGCAAAATAATTTTATATTTAAAAGATTGTTTAATAAAGCTTAATATTTACATTCCTGATTAATAATAAAATCCTTTGAAAGTTTCTGTGACTCTGAAAACTAGAATGTGGCTGCACATAGTGGCAGTACTGTGATATCCAAGGAAACCTTATATATGCTGGTGAATAGAGAAGATGAAAACCCTTGTTCACTGTGTAACTCTCTTCACTTTGACCATTATGTGAATGAGAAGTGAAAAAATTTCCTGTATCTGCAAGGTATCACTTCTCTGAAAGGATTTAGAGAATAACAGTGATGCTTCCCATCTCCTCATTTTCAATGTGGCTAGTCCTGTAAACATGCAGAGACAGACGAATGTTTGAATATTAGCAAAAAACCAATATTAAATAAATTTATTTTACTGAAAGAGTTTAATGAGCCTTGTTTGTATATTACTTTTCTAAGCTGTATATTTTAGCCTTCAGAACTGTAGTGACTAATTAGAAGTATGTGATCAGTGTAATTATCTTCTGGAATAAATTGCAATACATATTCATAGTTACATGGATTTCATCTTCTGTGAAATCGTCCTTATAAAAACAGTTGGTAATGTCATTAGAACATATTAGCAATTAATCCTCAAAATGATCAATGGAGAGAATGTCCTTTTCCCTCTATCTCTGCTTTATTTATGTGTTTCCATTAATTATGCCTAATTTTCTGTTGGCACTTTTCTTCTTAATGTAATTCAATTTAAGCATATCTTTCCAGTGACTTATTAATAGGTAGGGTCATTTATATTGTGTAGCACAAATATTTTATAATCCACTAATCTTGACAAAAAGGCAATGCCTTCCTCATAAAAAATGTATGAGGAGTAATGGTTCCCTATTAATAACTTATTAGGTCAGATCACACAGTTTGAAGTGTCTATTACACTTTAATTTTATCAGATTTCTTCCTTTGGAACCCACTACTTTTTCTTTATCCTTTAGTGAGATTATATTTAACCCAACAGCTGGATCCCTTGCCAAAACCAACTTCCTATGTCTGTGTTTCTATTCTACTAACTAAGCAACCAGTTTTATATACAAGGCTTTATGGAAACAGAGTGATACACCCAACACTGATAATGGGTCACTTTTCCACTCAAATTTTATATATTCTATGGCAATGATATCCTGATGCCACTGACTAGTTTAACTTTCCTGAAGAAGCATGTTATTGGCTCGTAATCACAGTGTTCTTTTGCTCATTAATTTCTCAAGATAATGCCTTGTCTGAGGATAAGCAGCAAAAATTGCTTCACAAGAAAATATATCTCTGCTTCTGAAGGAAAAACTATGGCTTAGCGGTGACCAAGAAAGCATCAGGGGAGCTGTGTGGTGATCACTTCTTTGGGCTCCTTTCATTCCAGTTTGAGGACCCGTCCATGCGAGCCACTCTCCCGATATCCGGAACATCTCTCTGAGGCTAAGTTTGAGTCATGAAGCCCCTCTGTTTCCCAGCAGCAGTAAGGAGACAGGCTCAGCTATGCTAAGCATCTGTAAGCCCTTTCACTCCAAGGAGTTCTGACAGTGTTCAAATGAGTCAGAACAAGGACTTTTGACAAGGTTCAAATGGGTCAGAACAACTTCTTCAAAACAAAGCACTTCCTTCATCTGGAGCTATATGTGCATATGAAGGCAAAGGCAATACCACTAAAAGCTTACATGTACATTTCTGTTTCCTAACACTTGACTTCTCCTCTGCAAGCCTTTACTAGGCTTTGCAGAAGCTTACAGTCCTGCAGCATTTTCTCTGTATCACTCACTGCCACCTTGTCACTCAGCTTTTATCAGCAGTTAGAGTGGTACTTAGAGTAGTAGTGAAGGCTTTTATATTGCTACAATTACAAATATTTCTAAATATCTTATAAGCTCAGCTAAAGCATGTTATCTGCACCCCAGCATCTAGCTGACTCAGGACAAGGTTCAAAAGTCAAGAACAGAAAAGCAGTACTCTGAATGCCGGGAAGGACTGGAAGCACATGACATTCCCACGAAGCTATAGACTATAACTTAGGACGAAGGATTTGTCCCACATGTTTGTGAATGAAAGTAACACAGTTTTCACTTGGTATTCTCTTCCTGCAAATGCCTGGATATATGGAAGGTGTCCTGGACTGAATTCCTCTCAATTATACCCATGGTGGGGTTTTTGTTGAGTTACATATAACCAAATTTTCACTCATCACATGTTTGACATTCATACTGTTTCCAAGAACAGAAGCAACAAGCTTTAGTTCTGTACAGGAAAGAGTGGTTTTATACAGAGCTCTTCAGCAGCATGTATAGATTCCTATTCAAATGCAGAACTCATGACATTGATGGTTCCATCGCTTATTGTTTCAAAGACTTAAAACTTATCAAAGGTGAGCGGTTTCCATGCTCATTGTAGTGCCTTATGTTAAAAAAAAGAGACAGTGCACAAAGGCTTACAGTTTGGTTGAGTGAAAGTCAGAATGTATAGACTTGGAGAATTATTTAAAACAATTCTTTGAGACTGGGTATCATGGAGTACCAAAGTGAAAATTGTACTACCTTTGCTTGCAGTGCCTAAATGGAGTTGGAGAATTAGGGTACTGCTCTTTCCTTCATTTTCATCCACTACAAATATCCTGACCTCTCTGAAATTTTTCTTTGAGGAAAAATAGAAGTGGTAAAAGCATTCAGCAAAACCAAATAAACACAGATAAAGATTTCTATTAGAAAATATTCTGGACTGTACATGTAAAGATAAAAAGTCATTATAAACCTTGAATTCAATAATAGAAAGTGCCTTTACCTTTTAGGAATGTGTATTAAACACAAAAAAATCCCTATCCAAACATTGCTTAACAATTTTCAATGTTACAGCTTGAGCTAAACCTACAGAAAAACCAATAACAAACAGAATAAATATGAGTACACATGAATGAAAGCAACCGGTTTTGTGGTACTCAGGGAGAACAGCTTCCATGAAAACTGCACGAGCTTCAACACTAATTAGTAAAGATAGGCAGTTAGAATAGTTCTACAAATTTTCATGGATCTTTTATGTGCAGAGTATGCTTTTCATCATAAAAATGAAGAAAAACTAAAGATGTTTTTCACAATTATTTTTCCAAAAAGAGTGCATTTACATTAAGTACAGTTTCCTGGTATTAATTTAAAGGCAGGTAAAAATGAATTTACTATCCACATGACAAAATTACATCACTTGAAATGTGTTAAAAACATGATGATAATGAACAAAAGTCTTGTGGATTAAAACTTTTTATTTATGACAATAGTTGTTATTACAGGAAGTTGCCAATTTACATGATATCTTCTTCAAGACAAAGATGGGATTGAATCAAAATATTTATGTGAGAATGAGAGAGAATGATGAAGAAGAATGAGAATGAGAAGGAAGAATGCGAATGAGAAGAAGAAGATCCTTTCTATTTCTTTTGGGCAATTTCTATTTCTTTTGGGGTAGGTTGTGCAGGGTAGTACAATAAACCTGATCTATTATCTCTCCTCACAGTAAAGAAGACAGGAATGGAGTTTGGCTTAGGCTGCTTTATCAATGCTTAGGCTGCTCTTATCTGATAAAAGAAGAACAGTCATTGAAAGACTGAAGAAGATTATTTATTGTCTTTCCATACTGGACCAGAGCCCTTGCATATGATATCTGGTATATAGGTCTCCTCAACTTGAAGACGCAGCATCGAGCAATAGGACAAGGTGAACATGTCTGGATTCTGGGGGCTACTTAATGGGATCACAGGGATATACGAAGGTGATATGTTTGGTATGGTTTACGTTTGTTTTAGAAGGTAATACTGGGCAATACTTGTTTAAACTGGGTTTTAGGGAAATATACAAACCATTTTTTTTCTCTCAAAGACAGGTTTTACCTGCTTTCAAAAATAGAGTCCAGTTACTTTATGCTCACAGTCATTATTTAATATGGAGCGTATTATTTTAGTGCATACCATTACACCTTCACTTTTTTAAATAGATGTGTAAGTCAGTACCATTCAGACAATTATGTCTGTGTCTTGAACTTCTGCCTTCACTAAATTAATATTTATCAAGATTTCTGTAATCAGTCTGGTAAATTTACATAAGAAAATGTTACTTTCATAGCTCTGTTTGAGGCAGGAAACATATCCAACTTAAAAAAAAAAAAAAGAACTGAAAATAATAGATCACTCTCTTGTTCATGAGACCAGAAGCAAGCTCTTTCATAGTCTCAGCCAAGTATCCACTTGCCACTTAGCTATGTGGATAACATGAATGAAAATAATGAAGATTTGTTCTGCTTTATTGTGATATTTTTTAATAGCTTACATTTACTATTGAAAAATGTGTCTGTACTTTACTGTAACTTAATCTTTATAAATACATTATAGGCTTGTAAGCACAGATTATAAAAATTTAAGACTTTGAAGGCCTAGAGCATTTTAAGGAGAAAGTAGACATTATAAAGAAAATAGGAATTGTCAGTCACTGGAAATTCTCCTCCATCACCATAATCACCCAAGGAAAACTTGGAAGCTGCCCAAGTGCACTTTTCACCTGAAGTACATAGCAAATCATAATATCTGAAAATATATTCATCTGTTTACTGTTGGCTGTAGAATATTACTATCCACATATTTCTAAAGCTGATAAAATTCTTGTGACAGACTAGAAAACGTGAGTGAAAATTTTGTTAGCATCATGACTTGACTTTCAATTACAGCATTCATGGTTGCAGTTTCCAATAGGTGTGCTAGGCAATTCTCATTTTCTATTAGCTCATAGACAGTGATGTGTGTGAAAGTTAACGTTATTGATACCACGATCAAATGATGGAACATTATTAAAAGGTAAACTATTTGATTTTGGTGCACTTTCTTTCTCCCCAGATGTACATAATGCATCTTAATTGCTGTCCCAAAAATAACAAAGAAGCCAATGTATTATCTTCCTTTCAAATTCAAAATATCAAAAAACTGTTTGAAACCTCTTAGCATTTCTGTACTTCACCACAATAATGGTCACAGGTGAAAAATATTTCCTTCAACTGAGTCTTTAACAGTTGTCTGATTTCAAATGAAAGCTTTATGTCCTGGGAAGATAGGTTTTTTGTGACTTTTGGAATGCAAGGACACACAATTGCTGGAATAGTATTATGATAATACTACAGCTGTTTCTGCAGCTGCCACAAAACCACACAAAAAATGAGAATGTTTCAAGAATTTTATTCATAGAAGTAGTTAAATTTTATTGTAAAATAGAAATAGATTACTAATCCTTCCAATTCAGTGCTGATTTACTTCAGTTTTTCCCTAAGTAACTGAGAAAGTACTGCTCTCTATAACACACTTAGCAATGTGTGTAGCCAATTTACCCATCTATTATGAATGCCAACATTTCTTACTTGTATCCTCACTTGTATTACAAGGACACAAAGTATTTTGGGTAACTGTATCTTTGGCAAGGAAAGTATCGGACATGAAGCACAAAGTAGGACCATGTCACTATGTGCTTTTTTATTAGTTTTTGTAAAGATGGTGGTTGGGATCCATTTGATCAAATACTCATTTCTGACACCTGAGCTGTCCATATTTTCTTTAGTCTTCATTTTTCCTTTTGGAGAAATGCTCTGTTGTGTGATTTCTCCCATCCTCCTACAGTTATCTGCAGTCTTATGCATTGTTTGCAGGGAATCATGCTTTCAAATAGATATATCCTGAGTTTCTTATGGCTGTAATCTTCCCATGAATCCAAGCTTAATGACATTTACTGAAGTTTGTATTGTTTTATAAAGGTTTGATTAGTTTGAGTCAATCTTTTTCTTGTTTGTGTGATGAATAAAGAAAATCTGACATGCTATGTAAAATAAGGCACAGGTACTCACGCTGAGACAAACTAAATGAGGTGGTTTTTTTAAACTAGGTGAGATATGCTTGAAAATATTCCTGTTAGGTATATACTACAAGTGCTTAATATTGAAGGGGGTGCCTGTTAAGTATCTGTATCTTTAGTAAGGGTCTGTACAATTCAGTATTTGAGTATTTGGTTGGAGTGCAGCTGTGTTGGGTTAGAATTCTTCTTGCCAAACTCTGTACTAGGTATCAACCATGTGAGGGCAGCATTGCATCAACCGAGAAGAGCAGGTCTGCATTCAAAGCGTTTGTGATTCTGAGAAGGAAACTATCCCCCTTTTTCTTAAAAAAAGAAACCCAAACAGCAACAAACTGAAAGAAACCTCTAACAGTCGAGAATGAGCTGCTACAGTTTAGAAACACAGCACAAACAGTTCTAATACTGAATTGTTCTGCCCAATAGAAAATAATAGAAAGAAATGGAAATATTTGGCATGCCGTGAATACAGTGTGGATTTATTACTAAGACAAAGTTGATATTTTAATTTAATGAAAAATATTTTCCCCAGTGACTATAATAATAAAGTGCATGTGGAATATGTGAATTACAAGCTCAGCAGATCACTGCCAAAACATGTCTTTCACTAATAGGCATTTATTAAGTTACAAGTAGGGATTTTTTCACTGTTGAAATAACCAGTAATTAATCACTATTTGGATAGACTTTCAAGTGGAAGCATCTGAAATCTCTAAGGGCTTCAGCTTTTCTGACATCTCCAATGTGTTTTAAGGAGCAGACAGTACTGTTATCAGGTACTACGTGGTAATGTGGCAAACAATATTGTCTTAAAAAATTCAAGTTTCAGTGTTATTTTCTTACAAGTAGTAAAATAAAATATAATATTGAATAGTTCCAGTTTATACTCTTATGCTATGCTTAAAATTAATAAGCCGCAAACTCTGTTCTTTGAAAAAAGCTTAAAAGTGCTATCAAATGAACCCAGCCATGTTTTTCCTGTACTACCTTCAATTGGAAGGAGGGTAGAATAAAATCAACCCTCAACTTGCTAGAGAAAAAACAAAGACTGAAACAATGAATTTGTCCCTTGACTTTAGTAACATGCGCATGCCTGCCACCCCTCCTGCTTGGTGACTGGGAGTCTGGGGCTGAGAACCTTTAACGATGAGCAGGAGGAGGATTTCTTAGTCCCAGGACCAGAGCAGGTGCCACCACTTCATTATAGTCTAAAATGCATGGAAATCTTGTAGGGTTGCACTAAGCAAGGCTCTACAGGGAATCATCTCAAAATATAAAGCACATGAAGAGAACTCTCTAGATATCTGCATTTATTCTGTGAAAGTGTATGCAAATTAAAGTCTCTTGGAATCAAAGAAGAATATACTTTATGTGAAATTGTATGGATTTTGTCTGGGAAGGAGCAGGAGGCAGATCCTGCAGTGTTTGCATTGAAAGCAATTCTTTGTTTTTCAGATAAAAGTAAATTTTGGCATGGAGACACATGTAAGGGAACATCCTGTTTTCTTTCAAATATTTTTATATTCTGGGAAGCTCATTTGGGAGCTCATTTGCTCTATGTATTAAAAAAACCCCCATTTTTATTCAGTAAGGGTCAAGGAAAACATGCTATTCATCTACAGTTTTTTAAAGTTTTCCTTGAAACCAGTAGGTCATACTGAATTTAAGCTTTTATTGTCAATGATGTAAACTCAATTTTATAACAACTTTAGTAGTCTTGCCAACTTAGTAGTGTTTACCTGAACAATGTAGTAGCAGTAAAATACTTGTGTGGGATTAGAAAGAATTATTCCACATACCATGAATTGTGTTTTGTCTCACTGTATGTTTTGTTTTATCAAGAGGTAAAGAAAAAGTCAAAGACAGAAGACAATAATACCATAGCACTGAGTTATATCAACTTATACCATTCTGGGATAAGTCCTCTACTGGGGCATAAATGGGCCAGGGGTTGCTTCTCAATGATCCTACCTCAAAATTGTTTTTAACTTTCAAGTGGCCAGTCTGTGCTGAAGAATGCTGGTAAATAAATAAATACCTGCCTGTAGGAAAGAGGGTAGGGACTTTTTTTTTTTAGCAAGGTAAAAGAGAGACTATTTTTTAGATTTATGTTTTGGACTAATCCTATGAGATGTCCAGTAAATATACATTTAAAAATCATTCTGGTCCTAACTGAATTACTAGTTTCATTGGTATTCCTTGCGCTAAAGATGAGGGAAATTAGATTATTGGCTAGAATATAGCACTGAGAGTAAGAAGTGACTGAGTTTAAATTTGGTATGAAAAGTGTATCTAGATTGGAACAAGCTCACTGTGTATAAACTTTTAAACTATTTACCATAGGAGTGAAGGTTAATTAGTAATATGTTAAAGGCTTTGAAAGACCTCCTTGCCATACAAATAAAATCAGTGGATGACTGTCATCCAGAACTGAACATCTACCATAATTTTTCACAAATTAATTTTAATTTTAATTTTAAAATGGTGTGGAAAGTAATTGTGCATCAAATGACCTTTAAAATAGACTTTAAAGTATTAATTATTGTTGATTATGTGATTGAAATGAGACTTCAGTTCTAAATCAAGCTAGATGTTGGTACTTTGTGGTTTCTTTTATAATTTTTAACATTTCTAGAATTTATGTAATGTAAATTAAAAAAAAAATCCAGGATTTGGATATTTTTGGTGTTTTTAGGCTGATATGATGTTCCATCAATGATTCAAATGTGTGCTGCTATGAACATAGTGCATATTAAGTTACTTTTGATATCACTGTTTTGTATCCATCTTCCAAAATCTTATTTAAGATTATATAAAGAGCCGCAAGGGTACTGTAGTCAGCTACAGCTGCAATCAATATGAGTGGCTTACTAAAAAAACATATTACAATTAAAACATCAGTTCAGATATTGTCTCTGCTACAAGTTTTCTTAGTTCAACTCTTTGCTTTCACATGTTTTCATGACCATAGTGTAATGTCCTTTGCCTTTGGCTGGTTATTCACACCGCAAGAAATTTGGTGCTGTTCTCCCATATGTTACAGCAACAACTGTCTTAAAAAAACAGGTATAGACTCAGCTAGATTTGGAATGATAAGTGAGAGAACTCAGACTCAGAATATGCAAACCACATTTTGTGTGGCTAGAGGTTATTTTTACCTTTTCTTATAACACAATTGTCTTTTTCCTTCCTCTAAAAACCGCTTGTGTTGTCCTGGGTGAAAATGGCAAGATGTAACCTGCTTATTGCTGTCAGCTCAGAAATTGTTTTTTATTACAGACTGGTAATTTTATTTTCTTTTTTTAAAACAGTGTTTAAGTGGATATCAGAAAAGGAATAAGGCTGTCCAGCAACTTTCACCTCTCTGTATTGTAATGTATATTGTCTCTACTCTTAAATACCTATATATTTCCTGGCTGACATAGGTTTTAGAACATGATTCTGATATGCTTAGTTATTGCCAAACCAGAAAATATCATTCTTTCTTCTCCTGCTTCTTCCCAATATAATGTAAGGTAATTGAAATAAAAATCCCATGCCTGTCATGTTCCAAAGGAAAAGCACGCTGAAATATTTCACTTTGTGTGTTGTTGACATGTTCTGACTGTGCTGAGTCACTGCAGCAAACCGTGAATGATGATGTGTGAAATATTAAGTCCCTGGTCAGTGCACAGCAAAAGCACCATGAAATCCTTGCCCCACTGTGCTTCTTAATATTTGATATGTGCTTTTGTCTATGCTCCATTATACTAGATATACAGACTGACTTTTTAGACATTCTGTCAGAATTGTACCTACACACCAGGGTTTTACTTGCTTAGCAAATTTATGCAAATTCTTCATCCAAAACATTGCTTTGAAAAACTTTCCACACATGCTCACTTTAGGTAAATTTAAAAAAGAGAAGACATCAAGCATCATCACTTCTTTCCCAAAAGAGTCTCCTCCTATCAATTTGCAACCCCTGACTTAAAACTGAATCAATTTCCTGTCTACATTTTCTCATTTTCTTTTCAGCTGCCAATTAATTATTGAATCTTTAGAGGATATCCTCAACACAACAGTAGAATCCTTCTACATCATCTGGTCGTAATTTTATTTTGGATTAGATCTTAACCAAATTAGTTTAAAGTATCTGGAAAATGCAGGTTT
The DNA here is from genome assembly GCA_033558105.1 of Coccyzus lansbergi. Lineage (NCBI taxonomy): Eukaryota > Metazoa > Chordata > Aves > Cuculiformes > Coccyzidae > Coccyzus > Coccyzus lansbergi. The sequence continues at coordinate 1,918,005 of JAUMJK010001092.1, forward strand.
TAAGGTTGTTTTTTTCCCTTGTTCCCTCAGGCACTGACAATAACATTTTCTGTTTTGAAATAAAAGTTGTATTTTGTGAAAATGTTACAAAGTTAGGAAAAGCCCACAAAGTAAAAGTTTAAAACCTCAAATTATGCAGATGAGCCAACAGTCCTCCACTTATTGATGCTTATTTTACTGAAGTAAAATTCTTCATTTATACATGATTCTTAAATCTGCCATCCATAACTATCTCCTTGAAAAATGCTGATCTTTCACTGTTTTCTTTTCACTTCTTGCAGGCTATAACTCAACACTTTTTAACATACAGTGAAAAATGACAGAGCTGTCTAAATAAGGTGAGTCACCAACAATGGAAATACAAATTTCCAAATATCTTGGTCAAATATTGCAAATTAACAGGCAGCTTGCCTTCAATACTGGGATGTAGTTCCATAGGCTTTACTTGGTCATCATTTGTCTTGGACCATAAACTTTGGCTGCACAAAATTTTAATTTCATTCTTTTCTGTTTTACAAGAACTCTCCTCAGGAGGGCTGAGCAGTGAGACAGAGCAGGATCCAGAACAAGAAACCTCAGGCAATTGCCCTTATCTTCAGTCTAAATGCTGATATTGCTGCCAGTGCGTGTGTGTGAGAATCTTTGACGTAGGGCCACAAGATTAATAAGGAAAAATTTAAATTTACAGGTATCCAGTAGGAGTATCTTAATTCCTGATACTTTTCCTTTTTGGAATTCTGCAAAACTCTTCTGTTTCTTCTCAATCTTTTACTTGGTTTGATCTCTCACTTTCTCTGTTGTCTGAGCTACCTGAAACAAAGTACCTGTTTGATCACTGAATGCCTGAGTACCAGTGACTGTTGTTACATACAGTGCTCTGAAACTGACACTCCAGCATTGCATGTTGTAAGAAAGCATTAAGTATTTTCACTAGATTAAATCCAGGTAAATGTGAGCTTTAGCATCACTGCTTTTAAAAAAATTGTAATCTCTTCTACTTATGATACCATGAGACTTTATAAAGAAACATCATTATTTGTTTTGAATTCTAATCCCTCCATAGACACATTTGTTCTAGATGATTCCTTATCGAAGCCATCATGTACCATAAATAATTAAATAAATAACATTTAGAAATTGAGGATAGCCCAAAGGAACTCGCTGCATGCCACAGAGAGAATAGATGTCTAGAGGCTTCTGACACAACAAGGCTGGTAGAATGATTTTTTAAAATCAAATTAAATACATTGACTCTTAAGTATTCATTGCATTTTGATTAACATTTTGCTCACTACTGTTGCTTTTAAATCTCTTTTGTGTGAAAATGGGAAAGCACAGTATCACTTATAATAATTTTTCACCATTATAAACATGAAAGAGGCAACTGAAGTTTTCACAAAATGTTAAAAGTGACAACATTGCTGTAATCCTGTATAATCAAATAGAATGAATTAAAAACATTGATTATGTAAATTATCACAGCAATTTCTAGATAGTATTTCCATCTCAGACTTATAAATCCCAATATATCCTAAACTTATGTACTTATATTAACTTTTCATCATAAATTTTAAATTATTCTGAATTTAAAAATTAAATGTAATTGAATAATTTTTTTAACAGTGTACAGTGGGATTGCTGAATTCTAATCAATACTAAGAAGATTTTCCCTCAGGTTCTGTAGAAGTCAAATATTGAAGTTAAATGTCTTTTATGATGTGCATGATATTTCACTCTTCAGTAGGACTTTCTTTGGAAAAAAAATGATTCTGTGGTGCCTTACTAAATGCGGATGCTTTGATGCACAAAGATATTTAAGGCTCTGCTCACTTCTATCCACATAGTGCTATATGCAGAAAAAGGTTCTCTCTTAGTGATTTCAATGCTCAGTTTATCTAAGGAACATCATGAAATGGTAGAATGATCTGCATACATATGTAGTTCAGTGCTTGTTTAGCACTCTGTAAACTTTTCCAGAATTAGGATTTGCTTGCTCTTTTGTTTCATCACTCAAAATCTCCATTATTTTCACTGTAAATTCTAGACTGTAAGTTGCATGCCTTAAGATCTGCCCCAATACAACAGATATTGGAGGTCATGTGGATATGTACAATGGTGTAAGTGGGCCTTTTTCCTATTTTCTTACTTAAACATCCCTCTCCCTAGTGTGCATCCAGTGAGAAGGACACAATAGATGACTATTGCCAAAAACTGACATTCTGAGTTTATTAATCAAAAAATACATTGATATATGGTTTATATGACTCTTTGGAAATTCACTAAAAGCATTGTATGATCCCTTCTATAACTGATTTATGAAGACTTTCATTCAGTATGATGTATTAGGTATATGCTGATGATAGTTGCAAACATAAAGCAGTGCATACCTGTGCTTTCATTCAATATAATGAACTACATATTCACTAAGTGCAAAAAGGGGTGGAGCAGACACAAACTAATTTATTTAGAGAGTAAAGGTCTGTAGATACTTATATTTCAATGTTTTTTACTTAGGATCTTTACTAATAAAGTCATCGAGATCAGACGCTTGTCTGACATTATATGTAAAGTATCATGGGCTCACACAGGTTATACATTTAATCAACGCAATTATAAAGGTTGTTGCTGTATTGCTTGTTTATCTTGGTGCAGAAAATAGTATTTTAGCATAAATATTTAGTGGGATACTATTAGATTCTCAAAATCCCTGGAAAATCTGTATAAAACATTTATCACATTAACCATGTAATGCTATTCTTACATGTCTTAGATGTGTACTGTGAGTAGTGGTTTAGTATTCTTAAAGTTCTCAATCAGGTCCTTCTTTCACCCATTCACTTTTCCAAAACTTAAAGCATCAGCTGTTATTGTAAAAGAAAATGCTCATGCCTTTATTTCTGCAGCCTAATGACAAAACAGTAACCCAGCATTAATTATAAGCCATATAGTAAATTACGAAAACCAGCAATGCCCTGAAGTCTTTATCAAAGAATAACACAGCCTCCACAAAGGAATAATATATTATCTCATGTTATCTGGCAGACCTTTACCTTTCATCCCACACATGTTGTACTACATTTTCTTCATTTTTTTTCCCTCTTTGTGACAGGTTGATATTTGGTTTTAATGATTGTCTTGCTGTTGACTAGATTTTCATTTCAGAAAACTGTGCCTTGTTGCTGCTTTTTTGTTTGCCCTGTGCTTAGAATAAAAAAAAAAAAGGAAATTTTACTAAAAGGATCAGACTAAAATGTTTTATGTTTTTGGAAGCTGAATTTCATATTTCTTTAAAGTAATTAATTTGATGGCAAAGCACAATTGTGCTAAAGGACTAGTAACAACTTGATTGAACCATGAGGTTTTTTTTTAAAATCTCTAGAATATTGGCAAAATCACATTCAGGGAAATATAAAATATTTCTTAAAAAAACCCCCCAAATCTGAGTATTTGAGGGAAAATATTCTGATTGCTAGAAAAGTTAGACTGTGTGTCTCCTCTTGCTAATGTGTTTCTTACTGACATGAAAAGCAGATGGCCTCCAGTGGTGGTAGTCTTGCTGAAAAGGGTTGGGCAAGCACAATAGCAGCATTGTTACAACTGTCTTTTGTAGACAGCCAAGAGCAGTATCTGTCTCATTGTTGCTGTGACTGGATCAATTGGATCTTAAAGCTTTTTTTTCAGGGAAGAGAAGAACAAATCTAGAAAACATAATGTAAAATATGTCCTTCTCTTCTATCTTCCCTCCTTTGAGAAAGACTAAAGAGAATCAAGTTACCTAAATGTTATTTTCACACTTTTGGTGAAAAAACATTTTAGAGATGGGGTAGTCAGGAAAAACAATGTTGTTTCCTGACTTCTGTGGGTTTTTTCATTACATATATCTACATTTCTGTTCTGCAGTTCACTGCTGGGACTTGTACTGAATGGAAACTCTTAATTTTAAAAAGTTAATTTTGTAGAAGTGTCCTTAGCTACAGAGAAATGTATGAATATATCTATGATTTTTTTCCCCCAATCTCCAGGTTTCTTGAAATATTGTCGCTTTATTGTTGTGAGTATTTATGAGAAATAGTCCCCGTGTTACATGTTAAACTTCTTAATTCTCTATGGTATTATTATCAAAGATAGCTTAGTCTGGATAGACATTTTTCAGCAAAATCGCCACATTCCATTTTGGAAAAAAACCCAGATTTTGGCAGGTTAAATGTACTGCAATAATAATATATAAAAATATCGAAAGAAATGAAAGCTGTTTAGGCTGTAATAATACTAAAATGTTGTCAATAATACGAAAAAAATGTTTTCTGCAATTAAAAAATTTTAAAGTTTATAGTTAGATACCTTTGCCATATTTTTATATATGACACCTTCTGCTTCCTTAAAACATACTGTTTTTAATATAAAGACCGACACATAATGTATGCCATTTCTAAAGAGATGTGTTCTGCAAAGCTGTTTTAACTGTGAAAGTTTGTCAAAGTGCTGTGAACATCATAAATTTTACTGTGTTTTCTGAAGAGAGACATGAAGGGAGAGAGAGCTGGAAAGGTAGATTGGAAAATGATCCGAAGGGACAGGAGAGATTAAGATTTTGTAGAAAGAGACTAGAAGTGCAAATAAACATGTAGGGGAGAATAAATGTATGGTATATACGACTAGAGATTTGCTGGGGTGAGCAGACAAAGGACCATGAGTAGGAGCTAAAGGTAACTGAGGAGAATGAAAAAAAAAAGGGATGATGTTGAAGGAAAATGTGCTAGTAGGTGGTTACTATAGTTCCATACAGCATACATATTTTTTATTATCACTCCACATTACTATCTTTATTAAGTGAAAGGAAGGATAATTTGGGAAGCAGGATTACAATTAGACATTGGAAAGGAATTTGAGAAGAGGGAAAATATCAAAATATAGAAGATGAGGGGAAAGTGACAGGGTGAAGAGAATAAAGATAAAGGACTGAATTCAAGAACTGAGAGAAAGAGAAGGGGGAAAAGGGTAATTTTTAGAGCAGCGGTGAGGTCCATTATTAAATTCCACAGTGGAAAGTTTAATTTCACAAGGTCAGAGTGAAGCGGGAAACTAGACAGAGAATCGTCACAATGTTGGACAGTACATAATGGTAGTTCACAAGAATGGAGTAAAGAATAATCATAAAAATAATGTGGTTTCTCTAAGATCAGCTAGGGGGGTTGATAACTTAATTTTTCTAATCATTGTGTGAAAAGTGATTTTTTTTGCTCTTATTGTAGATTCATAAGTGGTGATGTTTTAAAGATCTGTGCTGTGATCCAAATAGCAGTTATTCCAACAGCCATATATAAACTAGCTCTTATGTACTAATCCTCACCTCTTCTACACTGCAATGGAGCTATGTGAATTGCAGAGCACTGCAAAAGAGTAAAATAACTCTGCTTTGTGGGTCTGGGGTGCAGGGAAAAAAGATGATCATGTTTCACATGTAGTTTGCCTTACATACAAGCTGCCACCTGGAAAGCTAACAGCTCACAGAGAGTGTTTGTTTTTTCCTTCACAGCCAGCAGTCGCCTTTGTTCAAATAAGCCCAGAAGCACTCATAATAAGGCACAAATACCCTCCAAGAACGTACTGAAGGATGCTCAGTAAATCAAGTAGTCAAGCCTCAACAACAGCCACAAAAGGTACTAGCAGATTCCTCTTAAACAGGAAGAAAGATAAGTTGTGATGCAGTACTTGCTTTCTTAAAAATTCCGAGTGAATAAAGTAGTCTTGAGAGAAAGTTCCTGGGAATGGATTACCTATAAAAGGAATAAAAGAGATGAACATTGAAGGTTTTTCATGGCTGTAAACAAATAATTTGTGAGCACACTGCGCTCAGACCACAAATAGAAGCAGGAATTAGAAGTGCCCCTTAGCTGACCAGGATATACATATATCATTGGTCCAGTGTAATGAAGATTACCTGATAAAGATCACAATATGACAGTTTTCCTTTTGCATTGGCTGCTGAACAGCCAGAAACTGTTTTCTGCGGCCAGCAAACTATTGATCCAACTCCCTCCTGTCAGTGATGCAGTTAATGGGAATTCCACAGGCAAATAAAAGCTACATTTTGTCTTCATTTTCATCTGAAATATGAGCTGGTCCTTTGTACTCTAGACAGTCATTTATTACTCATTTTCCTTTATTGATGTTTATGAGCTGAAGCATAAAATGACTCTCAAATGTAGTTTAATTGAGGCAGCAGTTGACACTGTGACCATGATTACTGCTGCACCATCAGCTGCATTAAATCCATGAATCAAGGTTTGCTTTTCATTGGTCTTTGAGACAGCATACGGTAGAAAGTATCCTTAAAATGCAACTGTGCTGTAAATGGGAAATATGTCAATTTGTCTTCATAGGGACTGGGGGAAAAAAGTGCCCAAAGTCCTTAGCAAACAGCAACAGAGCAGTAAAGTGTTTCCTATTACTTTACATTCAAAAGCCCCTTCCTCCCCTCTGCCCCTGCCCCAGGTGCTAAAAGTTATTTGTAAAATGGTCTTTCTTATATGCTTTTAAATATTTTTCTCACTGAATTATAAACAACAAAATGAATAGAAGGAAGAGCTGCAAGAGGGGAAGCCAAGGCACTTAATTCATTTGTAAAATGTTAAAGACAATCAATACCGTGGGGAAGTATTTTTTATATGCAGTTATTAACTCATAAGCTACAGTATATCTCATCTCATTTCAACAACAGCTGAGGTCTCCATTTCCCCTTGGAGACCCCTGCAGGTCCCATTATGAGAATCATAAATAATATGTGCTAATGAGATATGAATTGATTATGTTGGAAAAGCTGACATTTTCATCCATCATTCTAAATGATGTTTAACAATGGATTACCAGCCAGTAATTCCTCTGATATGAGATTAAATAAAATAGCAGGCTGTTTCAGCAGGCTAGCTCAAGGAGATGGCAATAAATCTGCTCAATTACTGTATTACCAATCCGTTTTTCACTGCTAAGGATATTATTATTTCATTTAGACTTGTTCATGTATCATAGATTATTTTATTTCAGTCAGTCAATGGGAGAAACTGCAGTATTTTATTCACTGAGCTGCAAAGAACTGGGCTTTGATAGAGTACAGTACGCGTGGCTCAGTAGACCTCAAGCGGACAGAAGAAATGCTACCAAACATCAGATCAAAAATGCATTATGAAATCCACATTTCAGAAACCAGCATTTTGTTTCCAACCTAATTTACTTTACTTATCTGAAAAGTCACAACCAAAGGATACGGCCTAAAAAGCTGATCAATTGAAACAGAATTATTGGATCCTCTAAGATGATTTGTACTTTACCTCAGTCCTACAGTATATTGAGAATTAGATCATTCAGGTTATCCTTTGGCCGGGCAAATTAGATTGCAAATAACTGTAATACAAATGATCTCTTTTCTTCTCCCTGCCTCATGCTCAGGAGGAAGTGGGGAAAAAAGAAATAAAAGAAGTATGCAAACTTTATTAGCAGAAGCTGATCATAGAAAGTTGTTTTCTTTGCCAGCTTCATCTCATATGAAGAGTTTGTCTCAGGACAAACTCTCCTTCCTTGCAACAACAATCAACACTTTGCATCTCATTTAGCATCCGTACTTTCCCCAGCAAGTTTAGTAACTACAGTTTGTACTGAATACACTGGAGCATGTCTAGTGTCCAAGTAGGCCACCTAGTTATGGGGGAACCTTTAGAGACATATCCCAATCTGCCAGCAAGTACAGTAGGTGATTTGTGGCCAGTGCATCACCTTTGTGGCATAAATACCCCTTAATATTTTACCAGCTACTTTTTAAAAAGATAAACAAAGATGATCATAACGTTTCCTCCACTCTCTGAACATCAGGAAGGTCACAGCTTTGCAACTGCATTATTTGCAGAGAGAAATTTATCCAAAATCTGCTTCTCATGCTTCTCCTGTTACCCTCCATAGATCTGGCCTGTTTCTCTGTACTAAAGCGTACTGGTTAGACAGAAGAAAAGAATAGAATTTCATGGAACAGAATTTATTTCTTTTATTGTTTTATCACTTAGGGGTCAGATGAAAATATGCTTAGGTAATAAGTTTCTTCCTGACTTTTTTTTTGTCCAGCTGAACAGAAAATAATTACATGATAGATATGTTGCAGAATAGTGTACCCCTGGAATCATAACCCTGTGTGAACATGCAGTGCTGGACTCTTAACTCAGCACTAACGAGAGTCAGTGTGCATAAGTCTTTGAAAAAAACCTGTTTGATTCTCATCATCATCCAAAAAGCCAAAGAGAACTGCAGGAAATTTTGGGGAAAGGAGTTTAGCTAAACCAGAAACGTTATTATATCTCTCTGTTGACTAAACCACTCATTCAAAATGGATACAGCAGAATTAGAGTACAAACCTGGAATGATTACAGGGATAATAAAAGAAAGATATGCAAAGACATATATGCAAAAGTACTAAATGAAATAAAACTCTCCAGTTTGGAAAAGACTTGTTGGGAGAAGGGAGATCTTAAAGATCTAGAATAGGGAGGATTTTTTCAGTTAGTAATAAAAAATAGGTCCTTAAAAAGAATGGTCAAGAAGATGAATTTCAATGAACAAAAGCATTTAAAAAACCCCCAAATTAGATCTCTGGAGAACAAAATGTAACTGAGACTGAATCAGTCAATGAATAATATGTCCATCACGCCTTAAATAAAAAACAATTAAAGTAAAATGAACCCATTTCTCTAACAGAGTAATACTTGAATCTTTGAACACAATTGCTTAGATTTCTCATAAGGATCATATTAATGAAATAACATCTACAACATGTACACAAATTTTGTTTTAAAATATTACCATACTACCTAGTAAGTATGTTTTTATCAACATGTTTCCTCGCTGGTATCTGCCTGCATTTTCCCAGATAACTACTAATAGTAGTAATTAACATTAGAAGTAACTAGTAATTAAGAATAAGAATTAACTAGTAATTAACATTAGAAGTAGGTTAAATTTAAAAAAGTTACGTAGCTTAAAAATGTGTCAAGTTTTTCATCCAGTATGAAAGATTCATCCCTGAACTTACTTTCTTGTTACAGCTGATGAACATTGACACTGTAACTGCTTATATGATAATGACATTAACTACTATGAAAAGGTAGTAATAATTGTGATTTAGGCTGAAGAGTTTACTGGAGCTGTACATTCTCAAAATGTCAAGGTGTTTGCACTTAATTCAGTCACAAGGCAGTCAATGTCAAACTGACACTGAAGCTTCAGGGTGTTTCTGCAAAACTAGGTGTAATTTTTTTAGCAGTGGCTTTATTAATTTTCAGTATTAGCCCCATTTAATGTAAGAATGCTAGATTTTCAGTTTATGTATTCTGAACGTCTAATAGAGTTGTCTGTAAAGAATAATCAGGAATTCATTGCATTGGTTTTATATGGAGGGGGTTGTTTTTGAACTGCATGTAGAATGCTGAGGTTGTGTTTGAATAGGGAGCCCTTGGGTTGCTGCCCATGTAGCCTGATGTCCTCTGGTTATGACTGAGTGACCTGAGAGATACCCACTTGCCTTTCTTTCCACCCTCCTGCCTTGGAGCCTGGGGGAAAGACAAAATTATATCCAGAGGATATGTTGAGCAGTAGGAGAGGAGTGCCCTGGGGAAGCTGCACCAAACTATCGCAGCATGTTAAAGGCAAGATAAGAAGGGGCATGTCTTCTGCATTCTCTCACCTCCCAGGAGGAGTGTAGCAGTCAATGAACCCTAAGGAGTTATTTACTTTGAGTATGTAATTCCCCGCACATAGTTTCATCGTACTCCCAAATATCATGTCCTGCAGTGAGAAGGAGGGAAATAATTTCTGCCACTAGAAGATTGATTGAGTCTTAAAGTGTGTAAAAGTACAAATTCTATAATTCAGAACCTGAATTTCCATAATAGGATCTATTATGGCACGGGTGGAGTTTAAAAAATTAATGGCATAACACGTCATGGTGAATCTCAAGCACTCTGCAAAGTTTGTGTCTATTTTCACTGAGAACTCTCTTCTATTTATAGTGTAGAAGTAGGTGATACATTGGCATATACAGATGTACATAAACATGATGTGCACTTTCATCTGTCATGGCAATACAATTCTCTAAGATCACTGCATAAAAATGAATTATTTCCTCAGTTTAGAGTATTTTTTTGTGAAACCTGGAATAATACAAGCTGTGAATCAGGAAATTTAGTTATGACCTATGTTTGAGCATACTGACTTGTGAAATTCTAGTTTTTGTCATTCAGAGCTGAGATGTCAAGTGTGCATGATGTAACTGAATGCCTGGGTAGCATTAGAGTGCAGAAATTAGAGCTCAGAATTAGAAGCAGCATTTGCCTGTGTCCCTAAGCCCACTGAATTCCAAAATTGCTTTAGCATGCTTTTCAAAGTATGTCAAAATGAGTGCCACAGAATCCAATTTATTAGGAAGCTGTTGCTGCGGAATGAAAAAATAGCTAATAAGAATGCATTGTGGGGATGTGAAACAAAATCAAATGACAGAGTTACTGGAGATTGAAAACAAATCTCATAATTTCATAGTATTCATAAATAGTCCTGGTGAATCTAAACAATACTTTAGATGACAGAATTGTTTGACTATTTAAGTATTCCCTAGCTGCCTTAACATCTGTATTTATAGGATGTCAAATTGCATTTCTTACTATAATTTAAACTGTAGCTTGAATTATAGACACTGAGCATGTCCAGGTCAGTTAGAAGCCAAGGTTTCTCATGGTTTTATTATGAAATTTATTTTCAAGGAAAAAAAATGTGCTTCAGTGAGAATATTAGCATACCTACTAAAACTGAGATTCCTCACTGCTGACATGGGAACTACAAAATCTGCATCAGTGTAAGTGTTCAAAAGCAAGTCCTGGATCTTGTGTACATTGTGACAATGATACTACTGCTATTCCTCAGCATTTATTCATAGCTGTGTAATGCTTATCAGTTCATGCCCTCTCACAATAATTTCAAACGCTTTCAGGACTTTGTAAATGAAGATATACAAGTGCTGAAAAAAAACACTGCATTCAGTGACATATGCTGGGGTTTTTTTTGTGCCTGTATTATCTTTTCTTCCATTTTTATGCTTGAGAATAACATGTCATCTACACTGATTCATGGCCAGAATTTTGAAATATTTTTCAGCTAGTCCGCGCACTTTTTTTGCCAATGATTTGTTGCCTTCTTAAATCAGGAAAGGATTTTTTCCCCCATTTCTCCAGAACTATTTAAGCTTCATCATCCAAAAACTGAGATGTGCCTGCTCAAGTCCATTGCAAGGTCCACCATACCTCTGAACAACTCCTTCACTCAATGAACCCCTGACTATCTCCCTTTTCTGGTCATTTTCCCCTGCAGCAGCAGGAACAGGGACAGGTTGCTCTATTACAGATGTTGCTGTCTCACCTCCTCTTTGTGCTAGCCCCTAGGTGCAGAGGGAACTGCAAGGACTGCAATACCTTATGCAAGCTGTTTGCTTGCAAAACCACTACAACAGATGTTGAGTGGACACCGGTCCACTAGAGTTGCCCTGTTACATAAGGCAGTTTCGATTTACCACACAATTCACAAAGATTTTTTTTTTGCAGTTCAGTGATAATTCTTGGCTAGCACAGTTGCCAGTACCTGATTTCCAACAAACATGAGTAACACATGCAGAAATAAGCCTATTCAAACAGCAACAGAGTACTCTGTGAACATACCCTGTCCTCCAATCCTATAGTAGTATGATCTCATAGAATCACCAGGTTGGAAAAGATTTATGGTATCATTTTATTTCATTCTTGCTTGCTTTCTTTTACACTGCTGAAAGTTGTTTCAGAAGCACAGAGCTGGGATAGAGGTCAAAGATCAGATTTATTTCCATACTGAAAATATTTTTGTAGCAGCAATAAAAAAATGTTACAAAATAGGAGGTTAAAATTTTCTCAGTATGCCAAGGATTTCTTTTTTATTTAGAACTCAATTTATTGAAATAAACTTAATTTATTTAAATAAGCTTGATTACAGTGTCAAATGTTGCTATATTCATTATTTGTATTTATAAACTGAGATTTGAAAGAATATTGAAAACATCAGAATGCTTTCATTCTGAAATCATATCAGAACATTTATTTGTTTTTTTTTCTTTTTTTTTTTTCTTTTTTGTTTTTGTTTAAATCTGGAGTAGACAGTAGTGATGAAAGTTAGATAAAAACCACGAAAATATTTAGTCTCTTTGGATGAGGTGATAGTAACAGTAGAGTTTTAATTTTGTTCCAATGCAAATTAAAACCAATCCACAAAATTTTTTTTGCAATCTGGCTTAATACATTCATTTATTTTTAGTCAGATAAATGTAGAACAACTGTGCAAGGACTGATTTTACCTAGTTTTTTTTCTTTTCCTTACAAAACAGCAGCATTAGGGTAAGACAGCCAACACATGTATTTGATGTTGCTGTAAACTCATGCTTCACCTCACAGCTGTTTCTGTAAACACATGTGAATAGTCATTCTCCTGGGTCTCGTGCTGAGCAAGCCTTACTTTTCTTGGAGACTGGCCAGTGGCTAATGGAAAGGCAGCATTTGTGCATGCATGTGCACTGAAAACTGTGACGACACAAGAAATGGGACAACACAACTATCAATATGATCCAAATGAAGCCGTTTATTTTGGGTTAACTAGCTGCCTTTATACCCCAAGCTCACCAAACATTGATTGGTCGATTCTGCCCTAGTAACAAGCATTCATTGGTCACAGCCCAACCACAAAACCATGTTGCCAGGGTACATTTCCCACCTTCAACAGCCAGCTTCCTCATTAGCATAACACAACAGAGTCGTTATAATCGTTTATAAACTTGAGGACCGTGGCTAAGGCTTTCCCAACTCCACCCAGCCTCAGTGCTTGGGCTGCTCATTGAATGCAGAAACCCCAGAAACCACCCATCAGAAACCCCCCAGTTAACCCTGAGGGTACAGCCAATGTCTGCATACTGTCCCCTTGGGACAAGTTCTACAAGGCAAGATTTCAAATAGCATGGGTGGAGTAAATTGCACAAATATCACTTATACAGGGCACTTCATTGTGTTGTCATAGAATTAAAACCAATGCCCTGCAGTTTTCAGATCCAGTAAAGTTTCACGTGCTTGGAAGTCCTCTCAAAATCCTGAATTGGGTGAAAAAAATTAAAAAACTCCATTTGTTCCATCTAGTTAACATTGCTGGTTCTACTTGCTACCCAGTACTGCAACTATATAGAATGAAATGCTACAAAAAAAGAGGCTAATTTAAGAGCAACCTCCCCTCCCCACCCCCTCACCCCCCCAAAAAAAAGTAAAAATCACTATCTCCCTCATTGTACACAAAGCCCAAGAGACTAGAATCCTGGAATCTTGGGCATTTTGCTTCTAGTTTTTGATCTATGTTCTGATGAAAAAGATTGATGTTTCTCTCTTGCGGATTGCAAGGTCCAGTTGCCAGATGTTTGTATGTTTACTTATCTAATGGCAAAAAATACGGAAGTCAGTAATGAACACCTTTTCCTTGACAATAAGTGAGAAGTAGGCTATTATACCACTGTGCTACCATTGTTTAACTCCTTTTGCAGCTTATATATTGAAGGCAGAGCAAAAGCATAGGATGATATACTTTCTGCTGAATTAACCCAATTTTGACTAAAGAAGTTCTAATTCAATTCTTTTTTTGAGACCCTAATGAGTTATTGAATAGTTTAATGATCAAAACTGTGCTGCTAGGTCCAAATAGACAGTTTTAGCTGTCATTCCTGGCTTTTCGTTTTTTGCTTTTCTAATTAATACTTCTCAGAAACTATACAATATGAAAAAGAAAAATCTAACAAAAATCTGTCTGTTATTTTGTTGCCAGATAGAAACATTGAATAAATCAAGGCATCAACACTTGTTGGAGCAATGACTGCGAATTGTTTGATGTAGTGGATATTCCTTTTCTTTGTACATTGCTGGGCAGTTTTAACAGTACTTTCTATAGCAACATTTATTTTTTACAATAATTAATGCAGATTAGCTCTGAAATTTGCTTCTCAAACTTGCTCAACTCATTTAGTAGCTGAAAATATCTGAATAAATTAGAGGAGACTGAATTTTGATGTAAAAAATCAAATTTATGGTAGGGATTTTAAGCAGCATAAAAATCTGTAAAGCAGATAATCTCTATAATATTTATTGCACTCAACCTGTATAGCTAGCCTCATATTCTATTTATGGGACCATTAACATAACCATCACCTGAAAATGTCTAGTGTTGAGATTTAAAACTTAAAGATACTAATGACCGGTATGCATTTAGAAAAAAAAAAATTATCTATGCAGTCCTTGGACCTGTTGCTACAACTGCCTTTGGTATAAATTACACCCTATCACTAATGATGCATGCACACTGTCATTGCTGCATGCACACTGTCTATTGCCAACTGCTGCTTCAGATACATCCTGTCAACAACATTGTTTCTAGGACAAATCTTTAAGAGTACCGTGGCTTTATATTTTTTCTGCTGCTAGCAGCTTTTTCTTGGAACCTGGGGGGTTTATGATTTGGTGTGATTGCAATAAGCAAACTCAATCTAGTCAGTCTGCCTCACATTTCTGAAATGTTGGGAAAATATACCCCAAAACTTTAGGTTTGTATTGATGGTATTCGGATCTGCAGACAGGAAGAAAGTTGATCACAGTATTTCTAAGTCTAATCAAAAGTTAACAGGCTGACTCTTTACAGCTGTTGAATCTCATTGACATGGGATAACCACAACAAATACTTATTTTGAGAATAAAAATATTGCAAGTGCTGGTTGCTTCAGACTTAAATAAAACACTTATAACTCCTAAGAAGACCTTCTCTTCATTGAGTAGCTGCCTTACTTCTAGAGTAACTGCAAAAGAAAACTAGGTTTTTAGTTGAAAAGATGTGGTCTGCTAACTAAAATACTGCATGGTAAATAGGTCTGAGTGGGGAGTTTACCTAAAAACTGTGATACTCTTGTGGTGAATTAGTGCATTACCACCAAGTAAACTGCTTTGAACTTGCTGTCCTATCCTCCCCTTCAGTATAGTAAATGAGAATCACACAGCTTTCCATAGAAATTCAAGTAATTTGACAGTTTTCAGTATACCATAGGTGCTGGCTGCTATTTCAGAGGACTTTAATTTCATGGGATAATAGAATCACATAGTTGGAAAAGACCTTTGAGATTATTGAATCCAACTGTACCTGTCTAACGCTAAACCATATCACTGAGCAGTTCATCTACCCATCTTGTAAATAAATTCAGGGATGGTGATTCCAACACTTTCCTGGGCAGCTTCTGCCTGTGTTTGACAATCTTTTTCGTGAAAAAGTTTTTTTCCTAATATCTGATCTAAACCTCCCTTGGCACAACTTGAGGCTATTTCCTTCCATCCTATCACCTATCACTTGGGCGAAGAGACCAACACCTACCTTATTACAGCCTCCTTTCAAGCAGTTGTAAATAGTGATAAGGTCTACCCTTAGCCTGCTTTTCTCTATGCTAAACAACTGCAGTTCCCTCAGCCACTTCTCATAAGACTTGTTCTCTAGCCCCTTCAACATCTTCATTCCCTTTCTCTGGCCGTGCTTTAGGACCTCAATGCCCTTCTTGTAGTGAGAGGCCCAAAACTGAACACTGAATTCAAGGTGCTGCCTCACTAGTGCTAAGTACAGGAGCACAATCACCTTCCTGGCCACGCTGTCTTTGATATAGGATAAGATGTCATTGGCGTTCTTGACCCTCTGGGCCACTGCTGGTTCATGTCCAGCTGACTGTCAACCAACGTATCCAGGTCCTTCTCAGCTTTCCAGCCTTTTGTCCCCAAGCCTGTAGCACTGTATAGGATTATTGCATCCCAAGTGCAGGACTTGGCACTTGGCCTTGTTGAACCTCATCCTGTTGTCCTCAGGCCACTGGATCCCTCTGTAATGCCTCAGTACACTCAAGCAGATCAACATTTTCTCAGTTTAATGTCATCTTCAGAGTTACTAAGGGTACATTCAATCACCTGTTCCAGATTATAGATAAAGATATTGAACAGAACTGGACCTAACACTGAGCCCTGGGGACTACACTTGTGACTGACCTCCAACCTGACTTAACTCCATTTACCAGGACTCTTTGGGCTTGGCCATCTAGCCAATTTTTTACCCAGCAGAGAGTGTGCCTGTCCTGAATAGTGGTAGCCAGTTTCTCAGGCAGAATGCCATTAGAAATGGTGTCAAAGGCCTTACTGAAGTCCAAGTACACTACATCCACAGCCCTTCCCTCATCATTAAGTGGGTAACCTTATCATAGAAGGAGATCAGGTTAGTTTGTCAAGACCCGCTTTTCATAAATCCATGTTGACTGTGTCTGATCACAGGTTTTCTGTGTGTGCTGTATTATAGCATCATAGAATCATAGAATCACCAGGTTGGAAGAGACCCACCGGCTCATCGAGTCCAACAATTCCCACCAGTCTCTAAACCAACATCTTTCTCTTCATTGAGCCAAATGTTTGCCTAGAAATGGCACTCAAGATGACCTGCTCTGTGACCTCCCCTGGCACTGAGGTCAGACTGACAGGCCTGTAGTTCTCTGGATCCTCCCTCTGACCCTTTTTGTAAACCAATGTAACATTTGCCAGCCTCCAGTAAAGTGGAACTTCCCCATTTCATCATGCAGTTGTCACAAATGTAAGAAATAAGACAGAGCCTACAGTTTTTCTTCAAAACTGGAGTGATGTCTTAAAACCCTAGATTTTTGGTGGGTTTCTATCAACTGAGATTTGGGAGAAGACCTTTGCTGAAAATCTTTTTTAGTCTGTATGAGTAGAGGGAAATAAGAGCACCTAAAAATGAAGAGGATGGCTGTGAAGCACTGAACCCTAGCGGAGGCCTCTAGGTGGTTATGCAATATATATATTAAAGCTAATGGCCAGAGCCTGAAAAAGTGCTTCAGACCTCTTATAGAAGACCAGGTCGTAAACAGGTTTTGTGTAAATTATACGTGTAAGTACATAAGTGAGTGAAGAAAACCAAGAAAAAGAGTGGATTGAGGAAATAGGACAGATATAGCAACCTAGAAATATATGCTGAAAATAAAATGTAGAAAGGGAGAAGAAAATTTCATTTTTTGGTCTTGTCCTTTCAAAATGAAAGTAGAATCTCTGCAGGGAGGCAACAGTCTTTTCTGTGTTGGTTGCAGGGCAGCATAAAGCCTTTTGCTTTGCTACCAAACTGCTGGACATTTGCAGGAGTTTTAATTGGAGGAGAGGTGGGCTGTAAGCACTGAAGCCCTCATCTCACTTCCAGTACTCTTGACGTTCTCTGTGGTGGGATTCAGTATCATTCATTTCTTTTATCCTATAAAGCTGTTTCGTAATCCAAGAGTACCAGAATGGGATGATCCACTCCAGAATATTAAAATAATGGGTTCTCAATTAACTTGGGAGTCTGGCAGCCAAACTAGTATTTTAATGGATGCTCATAGCTCAGAAAAGTGGAATTCCATCTATAGTAGCTCTACCCAGAAAAGTCACAATTCTAAGAAGTTATGCTTAACATAAATGAGAAATAATGTACTCAGACACAAGGCTGATATGTTACACATCCTTTACAGAATTTATGTGAAATTTATTCTGTTTTTATCTTATCTCTCTAGCACTTAAAAATTTCATTAAATTAAAACATACTTTCCCCTTTTACATATAATTAGTTGAGATACAGATCATAGTACCTGTGCACATTTTACTGAATTAACTTCAAAAGAATCAAAAGGGAATGCTCATTGATAAGTCAAGTGCCTGTCTTGATAAATTTATAAAACAAAAGCAGTGAAGTTCTCATTATCACTTCCGGTGAGACAATAGCTGTATCTAATTGATTGTTCATTGTATACACTACATTTGCAATGAGAGTGGCTGCAGGTAGACGAGACTTTATTCCAGATCAGAGCCATGGCAGTACTGAAATTGCTTGTCTTGCATATTTTATTTGTTTGATCCCCTTAAGCTGTTTAACTTTTTGTTTCACTCTGTGGTCGGAACCTCTTTTCTGTCACTTACCAGCATTATTTACATTATCAGCATTTTCTGCATTCAATAACAATGTCAGACTAGCATTGTGAGGAATTGCATACATATATTCACTTGTCCACTGCAAAGTCTTTTCCTGTGACTCACACCGAAATGTGATAATTAATATGTTTTCGTCAGCTCTAGGAATCATCAGACCTGAGAAAACATAGAAGAGCAAGTGGATGATAATCTAGGCTTTAGCTCATTTTTATGGAGATGGAAGTGGACCATAGCAAAGGTCAGATTCAAGGTCAAGATGGAAGCCATTAAAGAAGCTGTGATGAGGCTGGTTCTTCCTTCAGGTCTATTCAGTCTGACCAAGCCAGGTATTATAAAAGGAGTCCTTCAGTTGCTGGACCAACTGGCCCCTTCACATTGCAATCAACAGACAAGCACAAGCAATTTACTGCTGAGATCCTCTCAGAGATGTGCTGCAAAAGGCACAACATAAGTGCAGAGTTAAACT
Organism: Coccyzus lansbergi; assembly: GCA_033558105.1. NCBI lineage: Eukaryota > Metazoa > Chordata > Aves > Cuculiformes > Coccyzidae > Coccyzus > Coccyzus lansbergi. The sequence goes on from JAUMJK010001092.1 coordinate 1,936,599, forward strand.
GGAAAAAAAAAATTAAAAAGCTATAAAAATAGTATCTACTTTTCCTAGACAATCACTGTGTTAAATTTATGGCTACTTATTAGGATTTGTTTATACATCGAGTAGTAATTTAATAACTTGTTAGGTCAGACTTTAAATTATTATCTGTTTTAACTTTATGTATGTTTCATAACTCGGTTAGTGGGTGTTTAATTTTATCAAATAACTTCAGATGGTACAAATTAATTGCAGATTGCTAGTCCAATAGTGATTGGAGCTGGGATTTTTTTATGCTGCCTGTTTTATTACATTAATGGTCAAATCCTGCTGCTACCAAAATTAATAGGAGAATCTCCCACTGATTTCAGTGAATTTAGGCTGTAGCCCAAATTGTAAACAGTATTTACTTGATTTTCCTCCAAAAGGCACTGATGTAGTGAATTGTAGAGCAACTTATCAACAAAGATCTCATTCAATAACAATATGACCCTCTGTGTTTATATATTGTAACTTCAAATTCTGACTTCGACCAATAATACATTGAAGATGTTTTTCTTAAATAGAGAGGAAAAGAGTTATTCAAAATGATACAGTCTAATCTAGTCAAGATCACTCTCATGAAAACAATTGCTTAAAGTAATTCTTACTGTATTAAAACAAGAAGGTAAGTTGTAATGAACTTATACATCAAGTTGAAAGGTAGTGATACATCAGATGTTTGTTAGGTTAAATTCAGTAATTCTAATGGAGATTAACAGAGCCACTAAAATTAATAATCTATTGTTATTTTCAAGCTTTTTTTGAGGTTTAGTATATGGTTGTTCAAAATTGCAGCATGATGTTATTTTGCACATGTATTTTCAAAACAAATGTATTCATTGAATTTCTAAAGTGGTTTAAATCCATCATTTATGATTAAATAGGAAGGAGCAAGTGTTCCTGCAATTTTGAGCAATTTTTTCAGGAATTGCTATTTTTTTCTCTTTCTATTCTTCACCTGACTTCATTTGACTAATGCCTATCTATGAACATGCAATGAAAAAAGGAAAGGCTTTGTATTATTTTCACTGCTACTAATGCTACATAAGTGATCATCAGGAATTCCTTCTCCTACTTCCAGGTCTAGGACAAACACTTAGTTTTCAGACATTTTTTTTTTTTTTTTTTTGCCACAAAAGCTTATTTCTTTTTCCCTGTATGTCTTCATGTGGAGAATTTCTTGTGTAGGGCCTAAGTACAGTAGGTTATCTATCTCTTTTCTTCAGAGATATTTGTAGTTACTTAGAGTACTTCAATGATGACTTCAGTGGTTTCAAATAAGTTTTTTCCTAAAATTAAGACTGAACACATACTCTGCAGGATGAAAGTATTCTGTCTTGTATAGGTTCAAATTCTATCCTTATCTGGGTGTGTCTGAACTCATTCCAGTAGTGCATTGTGCAATCTGTCTTAACATCTATCACATGTAGTTCAGGCTTTCTCTCATCTCTTCCCTAGGGAGAGAACTGTGTGCCTAGTGGCATGTTTTGTTTTTATTTTAAATGTTCAAGGGAAGTAGGTAGTGTTAATGGCATCAGACATCCGTTTCCTTGCAATTAGCTGCCTGTGTTGTCACAATGCCTCAGCTGCCTTTATATGCTGTGGGCAAGCAAAGATAGAGAGAAAGAGAGTGTTCATCAAATTTCAACCCAGTCCTGTCCTGGAAGCCTTTATCCACAAAGCATGTTCATGTTGCCTGGGATATTTTGCAAATTTATGTTGGATTTTTAAAATATTGGTGAAGAATAGCCTTTATATTTTCCATAGAATGTGTTTACATTTAAAACAGCAGTTTTGTGAAGCAGGAGGAAATGGTGTTACTACATTTTCCTTCTTCGTGGAGCTTGTGTGTAGTCCAACAAATGGTTTTACAAGAGGGTGCAAAGGAGAAGAATATCTCAGTTGACTACACCGCAGCCATTTCAGTCATGTATATTCAATAGGATTTGGTTTAGGCATGAGGAAGTCCCCTTTTCCCACTCATTTTCATGGGTTTCAGAGTTACCTCTTTCTGTCATCTTCTTTTAATAGTGCATTTGTCCACAGTATAATTATCTAAAGACTCTTGTAGACATTTTTAATATTAACTCTTTACCATATTTATTTTTCTCATTGCTTCAATGTGCATTTTTACCTTCTGCACCTGTAACTCTGGCCTTTGCCAGAGTGTGTGTCCCAAATAGCACATGATTTAACCTACGGAGTGATGTACCAGTCTGTGGTCTCATTTTTCTAAATGCTGAGTGCTTTCTGAAACCCACTGAGGGCTTTGGATGGACTTGATGATCCGGTGGGTCTTTTCCAACCTGGTGATTCTATGGTTCTTTGCATTGGCAAAAAGCTGAGATGTGCAGAGAGCATTCCCCAAAAGCCTGGCAGTTTCTATTAGCATTAAGCCCTTAGCAGTGTTTTCATAGAGATAACATTCTATATCTTTCTTGATTATATGGAAGGTCTTTATAAAAAGCATTTTGATTGCACCAATGTGTAGCTATTATAATTGTACACAAGAACTACGGGGGCAGCATATAATGATAGATATTTTTCATCATGGATGAGCTGCAATCATCACAGTATGCGCTTCCTCTCAGCCATGCAGCATAGGGAAGCTCACTGTAAATTCTGAGACATTATATTAAAAGAAAATATTTAGAGATGTAGCAGTCAATGAAAAACAAATTGGAAAGTATGCTGAGTTAGTGAACGAATAACTTGCAGCTTTTGTATGTATGACATGATTTCAAAGAACATTGCCACCAAAAATCCTTTGAGTCAGACATTAAAAAACAAGTTTATAATCTGAGGTGGTATAAAAAATGATGTGTTTAAACTGGGACTCTGAGTAGACCTAAGTTTATGAGTCTCCCTGTCCCTTCTAAATGCATTCCAAATTCATATTCAGGAGCCTCCAGGTATGCAGCATCGACTTGTTTGTGGTCTTTTTGAATAAGATATCAGAGGTAGATAGAGGTGAAAGAATAGGTGCAATGTTTCTTCTGGCGATCCCCTTGTGCCCAGGCAGCACAGGGATCCAAACACTTCAGCCTCTCAGGACTGCTGTTTTAATTGAGGCCAGAGGTGGTCATCAGTCCCTTCCTTTCTGGAATTTGTGGAGCTGCCCTGTGGCAACACCTTGCCCTGGCCTGTTTAAAGAACTTGTTCTGGCTCCCTAATTTCTGATATTGTGTATGTTTCAGAGGGTAGGGAGAGAGTGCTGTTTTTCTGTCTTGTAAATTAAATGGAACAGAGAAGGCAAGGATTAAGCCTGTGGGTTAAGATCAAGGGAGCCCATAAGAAGGGAGACTTTGTGATGGGAGTCTGTTACAGGCCACCTAGCCAAGGAGAAGCAGCTGATGAGCTCTTCTTTAAACAGCTGGGGTCAATCTCCAAGTCAATGCCTCTTGTACTTGTGGGAGACTTCAATCTCCCTGATATCTGCTGGAAGTACAATACAGCAGAAAGGAAGCAGTCTAGAAGGTTCCTGGAGTGCGTGGAAGACAACTTCCTTGCACAGCTGGTGAATGAACCAACAGGGGAAGGTGCCCTCCTGGACTTACTGTTAGTCAACAGAGAGGGGCTTGTGGGGGATGTGATAGTAGGGGGTTGCCTAGGTCTTAGTGATCATGAGATGATAGGGTTTTCTGTCCTAGGTGAAGTGAAGAGGGTGCTAAGTAGGATGGTAGCACTAAATTTTCAGAGGGCAGACTTTGAACTGTTTAGAAGGCTGGTTGGCAAAGTCTCCTGGGAGACAGCACTTGAGGGCAAGGGAGCCCAAGAGGGCTGGGAGCTCTTCAAAAAGGAGATCCTGGCAGCTCAGGAGAAAGCCATCCCCGTGTTCTGGAAAAAAGGCTGGCAGGGGAAAAACCCAGCTTGGTTGAGTAGGGAAATCTTGAGTGAAATTAGTAAAAAAAGGAAGATTTATAGGCTCTGGAAGGGGGGACAGGTCTCTTGGAGGGACTACAGGAGGGAAGCGAGGCTATGTAGGGAAAAAATCAGAGGGGCTAAGGCTGAGCTAGAGATCAGATTAGCTAAGACTGTAAAAGACAACAAAAAATCTTTTTATAAGTATATTAACAGTAAAAGGAGGACAAGGGAGACCATACAGTCCCTTTTGGACTCAGAGGGAACAGCAGTGGCAGGGGACGAGGAGAAGGCTGAGGTACTTAATGCCTTCTTTGCCTAAGTCTTTAATTGTAAAGAAAGTTGTTCCCTCTGTGTAGATACCCCAGAAACAGAGGAGCAATACGAGACTCCCATAGTCCAAGAGGAGGTAGTCAGAGCCCTGCTTGGCCAACTGGACACCCACAAGTCTATGGGGCCAGATGGGATACATCCTAGGGTGTTGAGGGACCTGGCGGATGTATTGGCCAAACCCCTTTCCATCATCTTCCAGCAGTCCTGGAAGACTGGGGAAGTACCTCTGGACTGGAGGCTGGCTGATGTAGTGCCCATTTACAAGAAGGGTAGCAGGGAGGATCCGGGGAACTACAGGCCAGTCAGTCTGACCTCAGTGCCAGGGAAAGTCATGGAACAGGTGATCTTGAGTGCTATCATGAAGCACATGCAAGAGAACCGAGTGATCAGGCCCAGTCAACATGGGTGTACCAGAGGCAGGTCCTGCCAAACCAACCTGATTGCCTTCTATGACAAAGTCACTCGCCTGCTGGATGAGGGAAAGGCTGTGGATGTGGTCTTCCTGGACTTCAGTAAAGCCTTTGACACAGTTTCTCACACCATTCTGCTACGGAAACTGTCAGCCTCTGGCCTGGACAGGTGCACACTCTCCTGAGTAGAAAACTGGTTGGATGGCTGGACCCAGAGAGTGGTAGTAAATGGTGTTAAGTCCAGTTGGAGGCCAGTGACAAGTGGTGTTCCCCAGGGCTCAGTGCTAGGTCCAGTCCTGTTCAATGTCTTCATCAATGACCTGGATGAGGGCATTGACTGTACCCTTAGCAAGTTTGCAGATGACACTAAGCTGTGTGGAAGTGTTGATCTACTGGAGGGTAGGGAGGCTCTGCAAAGGGGTCTTAACAGGCTGGACCGCTGGGCAGTGTCCAACGGCATGAGGTTTAACACGGCCAAATGCCGGGTCCTGCACTTGGGGCACAACAACCCTATGCAGAACTACAGACTGGGAGAAGCCTGGCTTGAAAACTGCCAGGAGGAGAGGGACCTGGGGGTGTTGGTCGACAGTGTGCCCAGGTGGCCAAGAAGGCCAATGGCATCCTGGCTTGTATCAGAAACAGTATGACCAGCAGGTCCAGGGAGGTGATTCTCCCTCTGTACTCAGCACTGGTGAGGCTGCTCCTTGAATATTGTGTCCAGTTCTGGGCCTCTCACCACAAGAAGGATGTTGAGGCTCTGGAGCAAGTCCAGAGAAGAGCAACAAGGCTGGTGAAGGGGCTGGAGAACAGACCCTATGAGGAGCGGCTGAGAGAGCTGGAGTTGTTTAGCCTGGAGAAGAGAAGGCTGAGAGGAGACCTCATTACTCTCTACAAGTACCTGAAAGGAGGTTGTAGAGAGGAGGGAGCTGGCCTCTTCTCCCAAGTGACAGGGGACAGGACAAGAGGGAATGGCCTCAAGCTCCACCAGGGGAGATTTAGGCTGGAGATTAGGAGGAGGTTTTTCACGCAGAGGGTCATTGGGCATTGGAATAGGTTGCCCAGGGAGGTGGTTGATTCACCTTCCCTGGAGGTGTTTAAGGCACAGGTGGATGAGGTCTTGAGGGACTTGGTTTAGTGTTAGTGGATAGGAATGGTTGGACTAGAAGATCCGATGGGTCCCTTCCAACCTGGTTGTTCTGTGATTCTGTGATTTCCATAGCTTGTAAAGGACATGAAGACCAGGAAAGACTTGGTACAGACCCTTTCATTGGATTATTCTCTGGTTCTGACATGCTTCAGACATCACATATTTGGCCAATATCAGGCCTCAGGAAGGACAGTGCTGAGGTTCAAGAATAAAAAGATTAATCTTCCTACCACTTAAGAGGCCCACTACAGGTAACTGGTGTAGCAGGACTACAGCCAGACAACAGTTATAAGAGCACACATGAATCCCAAATTGCTCAGTACCAAAAAATCTGCATTGTTATGGCAAAGCTAATGACATGCTTGAGTGCATGGCATTGTTTGTGCCCTGGCCCTGTCAGAACTGCTTTGCTTCTGCCTCTGCTCGTCCATTGTTCTTCCTTCTGAAAGAGAGTAGCACAGCTTGGGTGGCATCTCCTGTCTAGCTGTGGGGAGGAAGGACTCTTCCTGTCCTACCAGGAGGTAGTCCTCTCTTTTCTGTCTGCCAAAAGCTGAAGCAGAACAACTGCTCAGGGACATGGTTTAGTGGCAGATAGAAAGGGTCATTGGTTTCACAGAAAGGGTCATTGGGCATTGGAATAGGCTGCCCAGGGAGGTGGTTGATTCACCTTCCTGGAGGTGTTTAAGGCACGGGTGGATGAGGTCTTGAGGGACTTGGCTTAGTGTTTGATAGGAATGGTTGGACTAGAAGATCCGATGGGTCCCTTCCAACCTGGTTGTTCTATGATTCTATGATTCTAAGAGGTCTTTTCAACCTAGTGATTCTATGATTCTATAAACTGTGCTCGAAGCTTGGGGGTCCTGGCACATTAGACAGGAAATTTTGTTGGAATGTGCACTTCAGAAGAGTAAGGTTACCTCCCTGATCAATTGCTTCAGTGACTACCATCATCAATATTTTTTGGGGGGCAGGGAGGAAGAGCTACTTCAGTATTTTGAAAGTCATGCATGCATACACACACACACACATACACACACTCTCACACATGGAGAGGCAGTCAAAGAAACCCAGTGTACTCTGAGGGGAGGTAAACTAGTAGAAAATATTGAGGAGACTTAAAGGCCCCTCATCCTGAGGTGTTAGTGTAAACTTCTTAGCAGAATACTCTCCTGAAGGTATGCCTTTATTCCTGTTCTTCTAAAAGCAATAAGGACACTTGCTTTCTTCTCACTACAGCAGGAGTAAGGATAACAGTAGTAACCCAATGCAGGGATTAGGCACATTTTCCAATACATTTTGACTCCTTCTCCTGGAATTCAAACAAGCCGCCTCCATTTTACAGAAAATTTGTCTTCATCCCACAACATTTTGTACTGCTATTAGTTTGCAGATAATTGCAGAAATTGGTGCAAGATTCACCAGATCAGTAAAGGAGAGCAAAAAATAGTTCACATAGCCTCTCTTTGATTTTGATCCCAGGAATGTTGTAAATAAATAGTGAAACCAGGTTAAAAAACAAATATGATTCTAAACTTCTTTGTCACTACTTAAATGCTGCTCTTGGAACATATGTTTTCTTCCTTTCTTTCTGTTTCTTCCCAATATTCTTCAGCAATATTTCACGCAGTAGAATACGTTCAACAGAAAAGGTGGCTGGTGTCTGTACTTACAGGTTGATATCTAGAACACAAAATATGAATGTGAGTGCTGAGGAACTAAACCATGCAAAGAAGGATTTCACCTCCTAGTTTATTGCTCTAACCACTTCTTTAGAGTATCACAGAATCACAGAACAACCAGGTTGGAAGGGACCCATCGGATCTTCTAGTCCAACCATTCCTATCCACTAACACTAAACCAAGTCCCTCAAGACCTCATCCACCTGTGCCTTAAACACCTCCAGGGAAGGTGAATCAACCACCTCCTTGGGCAGCCTATTCCAATGCCCAATGACCCTTTCTGTGAAAAACCTCCTCCTAATCTCCAGCCTAAATCTCCCCTGGCGGAGCTTGAGGCCATTCCCTCTCGTCCTGTCCCCTGTCACTTGGGAGAAGAGGCCAGCTCCCTCCTCTCTACAACCTCCTTTCAGATACTTGTAGAGAGCAATGAGGTCTCCTCTCAGCCTTCTCTTCTCCAGGCTAAACAACCCCAACTCTCTCAGCCGCTCCTCATAGGATCTGTTCTCCAGCCCCTTCACCAGCCTCGTCGCTCTTCTCTGGACTTGCTCCAGAGCCTCAACATCCTTCTTGTGGTGAGGGGCCCAGAACTGGACACAATATTCAAGGAGCGGTCTCACCAGTGCTGAATACAGAGGGAGAATCACCTCCCTGGACTTGCTGGTCACACCATTTCTGATACAAGCCAGGATGCCTTTGGTCTTCTTGGCCACCTGGGCACACTGCTGGCTCATGTTGAGTCTGCTGTCGACCAACACCCCCAGGTCCCTCTCCTCCTGGCAGTTTTCAAGCCAGGCTTCTCCCAGTCTGTAGTTCTGCATAGGGTTGTTGTGCCCCAAGTGCAGGACCTGGCATTTGGCCGTGTTAAACCTCATGCCACTGGACTCAGCCCAGCGGTCCAGCCTGTTTAGGTCCCTTTGCAGAGCCTCCCTACCCTCCAGAAGATCGACACTTCCACACAGCTTAGTGTCATCTGCAAACTTGCTAAGGGTACAGTCAATGCCCTCATCCAGGTCATTGATGAAGACATTGAACAGGACTGGACCTAGCACTGAGCCCTGGGGAACACCACTTGTCACTGGCCTCCAACTGGACTTAACACCATTTACCACCACTCTCTGGGCCCGGCCATCCAGCCAGTTTTCTACCCAGGAGAGTGTGTGCTTATCCAGGCCAGAGGCTGACAGTTTCCGTAGCAGAATGGTGTGAGAAACTGTGTCAAAGGCTTTACTGAAGTCCAGGAAGACCACATCCACAGCCTTTCCCTCATCCAGCAGCCGAGTGACTTTGTCATACAAGGCGATCAGGTTGGTAGAAAGTAGAAAGGACATCTCTTTTCCAGTTTTTTTGTTTGAAGAAAGAAACAACTACTAATTTACAGCAGTCTGAATTTTGTGTGCCTGCTAAAAAAACTGTCAGGAAAGAGGAACAAAGGAACACCTCTTTCTCAAATCCTCTCTGGCTTTAGATTGTATGTAGCACAGCTTTCTAAAATGAGATCCTTCATTAGGCTTTTAAATCCTGTTACAGAAATAGGTATGATGTTATGGCAACACGTTACGTTGATTAGTACCTGTCCAGTGAAACTGTTTATGCTGAGGGCTTCACGTCTATATTGTGTACATTAATTTAATTTTTACTTTGGACACAGTCCCATGGGCTGAAATTCTATTTGCATTTAGACTGAATCAGATGTCTTCCTGGAAGATATCTTGCAGCTTTGTTTCATCTGAAAGAGGCCTCATTCATGTATTCAAGTTGTGCTGCAGGATGCAGGCAGATTCATGGTGAGGAGACAGGAGATTTGGTTCAAAAGTACATTCTTCACCCAAGCTCAAACACAAATGCACTCTGCATAACTATACAATCACAGGTAAAATTTGCAGAAGTATCTAACCAGCATAAGCATAAAATCTCATAAAACCCAGTGGCAGTCTGAGTGAAGAAGAGGAATATTTTTGGAAAAAATAGCCATAATTTTCCACATGTAATTTGTGATAGAGCCAGATTTTGGACTGGAGTCAAGTCTTAATCTAATACCTGAATTTAGCTATAATAATCTTTACTTGGTTTTCAAGTTTTTTCTTTCTTTCCTTCTTTTCCTCCCCAGTGAAATGCTTTATTTTGCGTTTTGCCACTCCAAGGGTAAATTAATTCTTAAAAAAAAGATAAAGCATTATACAGTATAGTTCTGCTTTTTTTCCCTGTCTCTTCTGGAATAATTTCTCTCCTGAATTTTCTCATATTGACCCCTATATTTCCTAACATACAGAGGGACAGCTAGACCAAAGGATGAGGAGCCTGCAGCTGAGGTTGCAATTGCATAAATAGATTTCTGGCAAATAGTTGTTTTCTTCACAGATTGGCAAAGAAGTTCTGAATTTGATTTTTTGTCTTTTCAATCCTTTGTGGTTTGGCTTTTAAATCTTTTAAACTTAAGTACATCCAGTGTGATACATGGATGCATTTTTAATTAAAAAAAAATTATATTAGCTAATGCTTGGACTTAATTTATAGAATCATAGAACAACCAGGTTGGAAGAGACCCATCGGATCATCGAGTCCAACCATTCCTCCACCCGTGCCTTAAACACCTCCAGGGAAGGTGAATCAACCACCTCCCTGGGCAACCTATTCCAATGCCCAATGACCCTTTCTGTGAAAAACCTCCTCCTAATCTCCAGCCTAAATCTCCCCTGGCGGCACTTGAGGCCATTCCCTCTCGTCCTGTCCCCTGTCACTTGGGAGAAGAGGCCAGCTCCCTCCTCTCTACAACCTCCTTTCAGGTACTTGTAGAGAGTAATGAGATCTCCTCTCAGCCTCCTCTTCTCCAAGCTAAACAACCCCAGCTCTCTCAGCCGTTCCTCATAAGGCCTGTTCTCCAGCCCCTTCACCAGCTTCGTGGCTCTTCTCTGGACTCACTCCAGAACCTCAACATCCTTCTTGTGGTGAGGGGTCCAGAACACAACACAGTATTCAAGGAGCGGCCTCACCAGTGCTGAGTACAGAGGGAGAATAACCTCCCTGGACCTGCTGGTCAGACCATTTCTTGTGCTAGGAAAGAAATCAGAACTTTTTTCCTGTGACAAAATTTACTCTATTTCCTTGTTTGAACAGACCTAGCAAGAAATAGCTTTACAAGTAAAAAGTAGAAAAGGTCTGCCATCACGCTTTCCTCATGGTAATGATTTTCAGTTGTGACATCAAAATCCTCTTTTCATGACTGGGAGAGTAATAATCAGCTACTATGATCAGAAACTTCCCATAACTGTAAGGTTGCATTTACGTTGAGGCATTCAGAATTTAGGCCTGACACTTGGGACTGGAAGATATTGTATTTGTTTGGCAGGGAACTCCATTTTAAACTGATTTTTTCCTACTTCTGAGTTCTTCTGTCATTATCAGGAAATTCATAGAATAAACAGGGCTACTGGTATGCCTGAAGAGTGTTGTAAATATGCCTTGATCATCTGAGAATCGCTTTGATTCAATATTTCATAGAAGGAGTTGAAGTTACCTGTCACAGTGTTGTGGTGAGACAGTGGAAGACAAATGAGGAGGCATTTCTTGAGTGAAAAAGAAGTAACAGAAGCTAAGTTATTGGAGCTTAATGAAGCACAACCCCATACAACATGTCTCAGAGACTTGGCTGGGTTAGATTTGCAAGACCTCAGAGATGTTTCTCCAGATCAGGTGAGCTACTGTAGATGCCTGCTTTCTGAAGAGAAAATACAAATTTGAAATGCAAAAAGTTGTCTGATTTTTAAAAAAGCTTTCTGGGTACAGATGGAGATTCATCAAAATGCTCAAGGATCCTCAACAGAATCTAGTGAGACTACTATTTTACTAAGCATTTTGACATTGTTTGAAAATAGTCTAATAATCATATATTTACTGCAATGACTTTGCAAGTATAGAAACCATTATTATTATAAAAGACATTTAATAATTAACACTTTATGACAGAATGATTTAAGAGAATAATATTCATTGTAGCTAAGCAGCTGTGAAAACAACCAAAGCAGTAATGTTAATTAATTTATTGCATTAATGCAATTAATGTGAATTCAAAGAGCTGACAGAAAATAATAGGTTAGTAGCTAATAGCAGATTTTTCAAAGAACTGGGACACATTTTAGGCTTTCAAAACCACATTTGTCTCAACAACACTAAAAAGCATTAAAAAATAACAACTTTATCGATTTGCATCTTCAACATTCATTATAATAAAGAGCAATCTTGCTAAATAATACTCTGGGATAACCTTTTGACCACTAAACAGTTCATGGAGATCCTTATAGTTGGTAAATACATTAGAAAGACTAAACAAGGCAATTGTTCTACCCTCAGTATAAACATACAGAATTTACAGCTCTCTGAATGGAACCTATTCTTCCTGTCTCTGTCCAGCTTTAGTCATGCAGATACGGTTAGCAGAGTCTCATTTTTCATTCTTTTTTTTCAGAAATAAGTCTGCAAATAGCAGCTCGATTTTAGATAATGACTCCTAAGGTTTCCTGTTTCTGTTTAAAGAATCCTGACCAAAAAAATTCTGAATTAATATGCTAGTAACCATTATGTACTTTGCATCAGGACAGCTTTAGCATCTAGCTAGCAGCAGTAGTCTCTTCCTATTTTTTTTGAATGGCATGGTCATTAACTACTGTGAGTGACACGCGGAATCAAGACTCCATAATTTATAAAGTTATAAAGTAGGTATGTTTATTCAGCGCTGAGACGCACGGGAGAATCGTTTCTCCAAAACAACGTGCGTACCCATCATGGCAACTCCTCTTAGCTTTATACAGTGAACTGTTACATATTCCTAAAATGCTTATACATATTAATGAGTTTGAGAAGAGACCTCTTCCTGTTTTTCGCTTGTGAAGGATTTTCCCAGGGATGGTGGCAGTTGTCTTCCTTCTGCATCCCTGCTCTCAGGAATCCTGTTGTCCTTATCAATGGTGTTTCCGCTCTTATCACAGGTCCAGATGACTTGTCCTGCTTCTCAGAAGTCTTTTAACAATAGGCCCCCTTCCTACATAAGGCTTATAGAGATATGTTGTTTTAGCTAAACAACTGTCATCCTGGTGTATTCTGTAGGTATAAGCAGTTTCTATTCCACTATCCTTCAAGTGTCAGTTGCTTTGCTAAAATAATTTTCTGCAGTGTTAATCCTTTCTTTATTTTCATCTGGGGTTGCTAAACAATGGGTATCCTGTTAGTAGTTCCCCTAGGCCCCAAATCAATCCCCCCTTTTCTATAAGATTAGTAAATTCTTTTACTACTTAACATGAAGATCCTTTTTCTAGTATCTTCTCAAAATATTTATTTGACTCCAACTTCTGGAGAAGTTGGTGTTTCTTCCAAGTACTGTATGTGTCTCCAGTACTTTAAAGGCACCACAGGGGACATTTGACTAAAATAAGGATCGTTATTACCAAAACCTAGGATGCAGCTATTGTTGCCAACAGCTGTCTCAACCAATTTAGATTCAGGGGCCAGGATGTAAGTTTTCCCCAAATGTTAGTTAATCCCCATGAGGTGTTATCCTGAGTTATCATATGTAATTTTCTATTTTTTCCCAAATTTGGCGTGGTCTGTTTCAATTTGGTTTTTGGTGTTTTTTGTTTGTTTATATACCATATCCTAGGGTCAAAAACACAAATAGTTTTCTATCTTTATAGTTCACTTTAGTTAGCCTTATTCTTTAAAAGGTGTTAGCATCTGTTGTCCATTGGCTGGTAGGTAATTTCTTCAATAGATCAAAGTTCTTTTATCTTGATTGCTGTGAAGGCTGTTAACAATACTTGGTACAGTCTATCCCACTTCTCTTCTAGTAGTTCTCCTGTAAAATCTTTAACATAAAAACTCATCTGCAGTTTAAAAATTATGTACAAATTGATCTAAACCTCTATTCCATCTAGATTTATTTTGTTTTATTTTGTTTTGGTTTTTCGTTTGTTGGTTTGTTTTCCTTTTTCCTTTTGTTGGATCTTTCTACCAATTAGACAAATTCAGCCAATTCTGTGAGATCTCTTCCTGTATATTGCAATTATATATACAGGGTTAATGCTTTCCTTGGACCTTGGGTTGGTTCCTAAACAAGGCCAAAGGAAGTGCTTGATATCAATGTAAGTTTAGCTTCTTGCATTTTCTCCCCTGGCCACTAGCCTGTGGTCAGCGTGGAGGATGTAGCTGCTGATCAATTCTTAAAATTTTTACCACTTCAGCACAAATAAGTATCTCTACCTGGTAACATCACTGCGGGCTCTCTAAAATGAGGTATAATTTCATTTAATAATATAATTGTCACTTCTGCTTTATTTGTCCTATAAGGAAAAGCTTCTGGCCAACCTGAGAAAGTATCTGTTACTAAAAATATATCAGTACCTCCCTTTTCTATTGGGAGTTCTGATAGATTTATTTTCATTCCCCAGTGGGTTGGTTTTGGTATTTCCTGAGGTTTTTGTTTCATTTTTAGTTCTTATAAGACCAATTTTCATAGCATTCCTGATGGTATTATTATTTGTCCATCTGGAACATAACACCATCCATTCACTACTTCTCTTTCTACTCTATTGATAATCAAATTTCTATCTTCCCTTGGATATTCCTCCAATTTTAAATCAGAATCAAGGATTTGAAGTTTACTGTCTGGAATCAAAGCAGATATTACCTCTACATTTTCTGCAGCCATCTTGGCCTCAAAATTTCCTGCCAATTTGTTTCAAATTTTCTGGCCAGTATTACCTCTCTGGTGACTTTTGTTGTGTATGATAGTGGAATAGCCACTTCTTTTGGAATATTTATAGCTTCCAGTAGCTTTAGGATTTCTGCTGCGTATTTAATGTGTTTTCCGTGGGCAGTAAGGAGTCCTCGCTCTTTCTATATAGCACTGTGATCATGCACCGCTTCAAAGACATATTTTGAATCTGTCCATCTATCTGTCTTCCCTCCTTTTGCTAATTCCAGTGCTTGACTTAAGGCATTATTTCAGCTTTCTGGGTTGATGTTCCTGGGGCAATGGTCTGGTCTTGATCGCTCCTCTGGTGGTAGCCACTGCATATCCAGGCTTGCGATGTCTTTGCTTCACAAAGTTGCTTTCTTTAGTGTACCAGGAATCTTCTGAAGCAGCTCCAGGAAAGATGCTGGATTTACAGTGTTAGTGGTGATTATATTCACATCATCTTTCTCCACCATTATGGCAAAATTCTAGAAGGGGAAAGCCAGTGACCTCCTTTTTGCTCCAACACCACTGAGACTGTGTGTAACACTATGACAGTCTTATAGTGAATTTTTTGGCTTCTTGCATATTCAGAACTACAGCTGCAACTGCCTGTAGGCATCCAGGCCTTGCAATTAATTGTTCAAATACATTTCTTGCCTCCCCAGTCCAAGTAAATTTTGATGATCCCGTTGGATATTCTTTCAGTGGTTCATATAATGATTTCACTAAGATATCCATAAATGACACCAACCTGTCATTCACAGAAATGTTCTGAGTTCTTTTACCATTCCTGGCATGTGTGCAGCAAGCAGCTTTCTTTTGGGCTGTCTGTATCCTCTGGAGATCTCGAATTCAAGGCAAGTAAGTTGTCACTGCATAGGTTGGGTCTTCTGCTGAAAGACTTGATACCTGCTCAGTCCAAAAGTTCAATAGACTTACGGTCTGTTGCTCACAATCCTTGTCTGTTTGTGTAACTCTCAGGAGGTCGCATATTGCAGCAGGTTCTAGTCCCATGTTTTCAGGTCTCAGGTTCTCTGGTTCTCAAAAATAGTTCAACTGTCCTTAAGACCTTGAGGCAATACTGTTCAGGTTAGTTGTGTTTTACTACCAGTTTCAGGGTTTTCTCATTCAAGGGCAAGTCACTTTTTTGCTTTCTTCAGCCAATATCACGCAGAAGAAGGCATCCTTCAATCCAGTACGGTAAACCACAATTGATCTTTAATTGGTTGGCAAGGCACAGTAATTTGCCACCACTGGATGTAGTTCTTCTTACAATTTTATTTATGGTCCTTAAATCTTGCACTAAAAAAATAACATTTAATCTACTTCTTTTACAGGAAATATTCTCATTTAAATTATTTTAGTAATCCCAGTCGTCACTAATCATTTATATCCCTGTACAATTTTCTAATCGTAGAGGGTATTACCTGACATTCACAGGGGCCAATTTTACCTTCGCATGCTCTGCATTTCTGGCCTTGTCAGGTATCTCAGAAGCTGATGTGCCTGGATAAACCTCATCCAAAATCTCTGTTGTTACTGGTGTTTCTTTTCCACCTGTTTTAAAGACAAACTCAATATTCTGATTAGTTGATGATCTCTCACTTAAAATTTCATACCTCCTGCTCCAAATATTATTTCTGTACCTAACTGCTTTAATAAATCTCTTCTTGATAATGGTCCAGAGTCTTCTGACAAAATCGTATATACTTACTTGTTTTCCCAATTTAAATTTAACAGACTGCATAGAGAATGCTTTTTCAGTTTGGCCAGCAGCTTCTATTATGATCACAATACTTCATTTTTTTATCTGTATGAATCAGTTGTTAGTTTACACAGAGGCTACTGTATCTTTTAAAATATAACCTCTTTACCCAGATTAATTTTAAGCAGTGGATCCTCTAGGGTAACTTCCCCAGGTCTCTGCTATTCAAGCTCAGCCACAACACCTGGTCCTGATCCTTCTATAGTATGCACATCGATTATTTCTTAATCTCAGATCCCATTCTAAACAACTGTCATCCTGGTGTATTCTGTAGGTATAAGCAGTTTCTATTCCAGTATCCTTCAAGTGTCAGTTGCTTTGCTAAAATAATTTTCTGCAGTGT
The DNA here is from genome assembly GCA_033558105.1 of Coccyzus lansbergi. Taxonomy (NCBI): domain Eukaryota; kingdom Metazoa; phylum Chordata; class Aves; order Cuculiformes; family Coccyzidae; genus Coccyzus; species Coccyzus lansbergi. Next base: position 1,952,882 of record JAUMJK010001092.1, read on the forward strand.
TAATCCTTTCTTTGTTTTCATCTGGGGCTGCTAAACAATAGGTATCCTGTTAGTAGTTCCCCTAGGTCCCAAATCATGAGCATGTCATTAGTATAAAATTAAGTCAGGGTTTTGCTTGGCCACTGATGCTGTTTTTCTCCTATGTAAGTTTGTCTTCATTTTTGGTACTTCAGTGCCAACACTGAGGCAATCCCCTCCTCTCAGCTTTCCCCACCTCTCTCTGTTCCTTCAGGTTAGATGATGATAATAAAAAGAACGCACACAATTTCCCACTCTTACTGCAATATTCTTCATGAAAAAGCCTCTCTGACCTGGTGACAAGATGAACTGACTTGGTTATGATAAACTGATTACAGAATACTTCATCCACCATCCCTTATTAGTAGAAAACATTGTGATGGTACTGCCCATTCCTTCCATAGCTTCAGTGCCTCCCTACAACTCTCACAGCATCCTGAGAAGCTCTAGAAGGGCTTGCAGTTAACGGGGAAAAACATCACACTGAGGCTTATCTTACCAAAAAGTCTCAGGAGAAGGCGGCACTGGATTTGTGAGGAAGGCAGCGCTGGGTCAGTAAAGAGAGCAGTGCAGGGGCCCCACCCTAACCTCCTCTTGCAGTGTGGCTGCTGGTGCTCCATGAAGGCTGGCACAGCTGCTCAAGGACTACTTGAGGAAGTTCTCAGGAAAAAGCTAAAGGCTTTAGTGTTGTTCAGCTGGAGCACCAGGGGTCAGGGTACAAAATAACAATTCAATGGCACAAAGTGATTGGGTTAGCAGCTGAATGTTGGTGTTAATTGGAGCTGTAGGGTGTAAATCTCTGCAGGTCAGCTAGCATGAGTTAAAAGAAATGATGCAGTCAGTTTAAGGGTATTTACAAATTGCTGTGCGTGCATTTGGGGACAATTCTTAAGTTGTAGTCTAAATTTTCACAGGAGATCTAGACCTGATGCAAATGCACAGAAATCATTGCATTTTGGGTCAGGTTTTTTTTGTGGTCCTGATCCACTGGACACTTTGCTCTAGTACTTCATGCATAGTGATCATCCTCATTAACTTTGAGAAGACACAATATAGTCTTAAGCTTACAAATAAGCATGTTCAGAGTCAGGACAAGTAGATTTTCAGGAAGCTAGTTTTCTAGGCAAACAAAAGATGAAAACAAAAAGAAGTAATAAAAAATAAGCTTGGCCAATGAACTTTTTCATTACATTGCTCATAAGGTACCACAGATATGTTTGCAAATTGCGAAGTTAAGTATGTATGTTGTGAAAAGCATTGAAATGCATTCTGGAAACAAAATAAATGTAAGCATTTTAGATAATTCCGTATGACTTTTGAACACCATGAGTCCCTTCACCATTGCAGTAAACATGTTTTGGTTTTACAAGTTTGTAATTTGTGCATATCTCCATATGTTTGTAAGTGTCTGCACGTAAGTGTACTAATTCAAAGGCATAGCTATGGAATGCATCTGTGTTTATGCAGCTCAGTAAGGTTATATGTTTGTATGCATACTGTGAGAAACGCTCACTGCTAAAATATGAAAAAGGACAAAGTCTTCGAAGCAAAGACAATAATATTTTATTTTACAATTCAGCGCTGAATCGGATGCCCTTCTAAAAAAGACATACTGCAAAAACTGGGTACATGAGTTTTATAGTGGTTGTACATGTGGATTCATTCGGATTTTGTGACCACACATTATCACAGTCATTTGTGTCATTGTCTCCTCTTGATGAGTTCCTACCTGCCTGGTTAAACGAGCGAAATTCCTGTTAAATTCCTGTTACAATCACCTCCTTCCCTTCGAGTCAGGATTTGCATATTGGGTTTAGGCAGAGAATGGTTCAATGTTTCTCAAAAGAATGACATCTCCGGACAGACAGATACATATCACAAAGAGGCTGCAGCAAAACCCCCATCAGTTCTCACAATTCACCCCCCTTTACTTATTACATTTTTTTGCTGAAACCCATAGCTTTGCTCTAATTCACACAATATTGTTTGTAATTTTTCATATTGTTCTTCTTTCTTCCGATCTCTTTTCCTCAACACCATAATTTTCTGGGGCATCTCACTCTGGTCTGCCATCCTTGGACTTGTCGACATGCTGGTTAGCTGCATTCCTTCGACTACACTGAAAATCAATCTTATAAAACATGGTACAAGACACGGTAGATAGAGCAACCCAGCTAATGAACATAATAAAAAGAAAACTACTTTCTTCCACCAAGCTACCCCTAAAAGATTATCCCACCACCCAGAATCTAACATAGAATTCCATTTCTGAACTGGAACGTGTGCAATTTTTTGCATTTCAGTTGCAAGGTTCATCACTGCTTGACCATTATCATCTATTTTAAGGCAACAATCAGAAGTGTTCCATTTTCCACACACACCTCCTTCTGCCAATAAATAGTCTAAAGCCAGTCTATTCTGATATATTACCCCCCTCATCTGTGTTTGCTGTTTAGCCAACAACTCAAGGCCAGCTGCTGTCCGATTAGTGATTAATTCTACTACTGCCTGTAATCTAATTATTCTATTTAACATGTAAATAGGTGTGCGATAGCCCCAACTTCCATCTTGTGCCCAAGTTGCTGGTCCATATGTCTGGATAATTCTTTCTGGGGGCCATTCGTCTTCTCCCCAGGTTTGAGTTCCTCCAATTTCTATGTCTGACCTCTTTGCCCTTTTTAAGTTTTCAAACAAGGGAATTCCTAACTTATCCCCCTCCTTCAAGGGCAACATAAAGAATCCCGGCTGAATTATCCCTAAGGTACAGCTCCCTTCCCAGTTTTCGGGTAGCTTCGAATAAGCTCTTTTACCACAAATCCAAAATAACCCATCAGGGGCTCTCCACCAGTCCCTGGAAGGGTTTCCTGGGTTTTTCCAAAATTTCAGGATACTTGGTAATCCCTGAAATGGATTATTTCCAGTACAGTTAAAAATTCCTTCCTCACTGGTCTTGATACAATTGTTATTATATTTGGACAAATACCATAGAGGTTTTCCAGGCCACCAGGTTCCATGAGTGCCATTGTAAGTGTACATTCGTTTACAGGGGGTCTCTCCTACCCACTCTCCATATCCTATACAATTTATGCATTCTATACCAATTACTTCAGAACTCAGGACCCAGCCCAATGGTCTCATCTTTTCTTCTCAACTGAGTAAACGATTCCATTTTAATATCTGGAGAGGATCCAGACTGATTCCTCTCCAGGGCCATTCTTCACTCATCAATGGACCTCCACATACCCAACAACCAGACACGTTTAGGTCTTTGGCTATTCTTTCAGCCAGATCTACAAATAAATTTTTTCCCAAAGTGGGGAATCCTAGTTGCCTTTGCAGTTCTTCTCTGATTTCATTATATAATTGGTTACTGTCTCTTGATTTCCCCAACTGGACAGAGTTTGTTAATTGCCGTGTGACATCCTTTGCTAACCGTTCTTTGTATTGATCTTGGATTCCCCTACTGTCTGATATGTCCCAATGTCCTTCCTTGGTGAAACATATCCATTCTTCTCCCTTAGGACACCCTATTCCCAACCTTATTCCTCCTTTTCCCAAGTTTCTTCCTACCCACAATTTAACTTTTCCCAAGTTACAAGTGGTTAAACTTCGCGAATCGTAACAATGCCTATTTATGTGCGTGTGGTAACTAAGACTGGAAGCCCCTCTAGTATGTAGACATTGATAACATTTAGAGCATTCATCTGGAGACCCGAAGGTACAACTGGAGGTGAGCACAACCAAAAGTAGGAGGATCCAGGCAGCCATCATAAGCCAAGGTCTGGTATAGCATGTATCTCCACCACTCAACGCCTACTGGATTGCAGCCAGCAGAGGAGTTTTTAGGTTCTTCTTGGGGGCAGATATAGAGGCTAACCCAGTCTTGCTCTTGGCTTAGTGATACCTGAAATCACCTTTAGGCTTTTACAGGCTGCCGCTTCCAACACACTCCACAGTACCACTGGCCTCTATTGAGGTTAATTCAGTTTATCTGGTCTCTTAGAATCAACAACACAGGACCTTACAGATTTTGCCAGCCAATTTTGCTGACTTATCGCCTAAATGTTAGCTTCAGAGGGTCATCTCCTGGTTTCACAGTCCACTCTCTGGAAGGTGGGGCCACTGGTCCCTTCGCTCTGGTGGCATGAGTCCACCCCTTTTCTTTAGTCCTTATGGCTGCTTCTGTCGTCAGAAGTACTAGGACAGTCCTTCCCACGTTGGGGCTAGAGTATTTTCCTTCCAGGATTTCACGAGGACCCAGTCTCCAGGTTGTATCTGATGTAGACTGAAATCCAGGGGTGCTGTTCGTGGTAGCAAACCACGCTTCCTTAAATCTGCAAGAGAACGAGTTATTCCATGCAAATAGTCTCTAGGGTACATATCATTGATCTCAGGGACTGGTACACTCTCTTCTCTCCCTAAATATGGGAGGCCAAATAACATTTCTTATGGAGACACACCCAAGTCTTTCCTTGGAGCAGTTCTGATTCATATTTCTCTGGTAACTTTGTTTAACATTTGTCTCCCATCTGGCAGGATCCACTTACCTTCCTGGGTTTTTACACAACCTATATTTTGGAGAGACTTCTCCTCTTCTTCTTCAAATACTGGTGGTTTGACTGACATTTCTATACCAGGTATTAAAATTTGGATCCTAATAGCCCCTCCTTTGAGTGCTGCTTCTTTTGCCTGTTCATCAGCTAGCCTATTCCCTCTAGTTTCTAAAATATTCCCTTTTTGATGTCCAGTTACATGTACTGTTGTAATCTCTTCTGGCTTACTTAGGGCCTCCAGTACCTCCAGTATCAACTGTTCATGCACTAGTTCCTTTCCCCTGGAGGTGACTAATCTCTGCTCTTTCCATATTTTTCCAAAGGTATGGACAACTCCAAAGGCATATCTGGAGTCTGTATATATTGTTCCATTTTTCCCTCCTAATAATTCCAGAGCTCGTTTGAGGGCATATAGCTCACACGTTTGGGCCAACCAAGTGTCAGGGAGTCTCACTTTTTCTATTACACTGTTCTGTATGCCATCTATTACTGCATACCCACTGTGACATTTTCCATTTAGGCATTGTGATGACCCATCTATAAAGACTCTCTCTCCTTCATGTAAAGGTTTCTCTCTCAAATCCTCTCGTACTTTAGTCTGATATTCTATGATGTCTAAACACTTATGTTCTGGCATTTCTTCCGTATTTTCTCCATATAGATACTGAGGGGAGTTGAGGCTTTTGTCTGTAGTCAGGTCCAAATCATCTTTCTCCAATAGGATGGTTTCATATTTCAGAATTCTGGAGTCAGTCAGCCACCTACCAGATTTTTGGCCCAAAATTGTCCTGACTACATGAGGGGTAGACACAATTAGTGCCCCTCCAAAAGTAAGCTTTCTACTTTCTTCTACCAGCAAGGCTGTAGCCGCTATTGCCTGTACACAAGTTGGCCAGCCTCGTGAAACTGGATCTAGCAATTTGAACAGGTAGGCCACTGGTTGTTTTTGCGCCCCCCCCCCCCCATATCTGGGTCAACACACCATAGGCAATCCCATTTTCAACATTCACATATAAATGAAACGGCTTTTCCAAAGAAGGGAGGGACAGTACTGGTGCCTGCATTAGTTTTTGTTTTAACTCCTTAAATTGCTGTTGTTCCTCCCAAGTCCACTCATACCTTTCAGTCTCTTCTTGTAATTTTTCATATAAAAATTTAACATGTTGACTAAAATTTTCAATCCATAGTCTGCAGTACCCCAGTAAACCTAAAAACTTTCTTATATCTTTTTACTTTTTGGAAGGGTGAGTGCTACAATGCCAGAGATTTGTTCTGGATTTATTCTCCTCTTCCCTTCACTAATTAAATGCCCCAAGTATTTTACTTCCTTTTTCACAAACTGCAACTTAGATGGTAGCAGATTGAACTTCTTTTTCCTTTTCCCCCAATACTAACAGATCATCTACATACTGGAGCAGTTTGATTCCAGGAGAAAAAGTAATTTCCTCAAGGACTTGCTCTAAACTTGTCCAAAGAGGTTGGGGGATTCAGTGGAACCCTGGGGCAGAGCAGTCCAGTGAAACTGCTGCCCTCTCCCTGTTGTGAGATCCCCCCATTCAAAAGCAAACAGGTTTCAACTTTCCAATGCCAAATGACAAGTCCAAAAAGGCATCTTCAAGATCCATTACACTGCTATTACATTGCTGTGGAATCCTTATAAAACTCGTTGGTTTTTGCTCCTGAAAAAGTACATATTCCTGCTCCAGTCATTTGGAATACTCTATTTTTTCTTTTTCTGTTGTGCCGGGCACCCCCTCTCAAAATGTCCTTGCCTCCTACAGCAACAACACTGCCTGGGTCAGTCAGGAGGGTCCTCTCTTCAACCCAGTGTGCCCCCAAACCCGCACACCTTGTTTTATAAGGGGACATTTGACCTTGATCAGGTAACATTTCCCTTTTGTTTTCCCCTTCAGGTTGTCTCCCTACTACCTCCTCTACTGTCACCACTATCAGCTCAGCCCTTGCTCCCTGCCTCTCATCATCCCTCCTGACATACATTCTCCAAGCCTCCCATAACAATTCATCCAAATCCCTATCATGCCAACCCTCCAGCCTCTCCAACTCTCTCTCCACATCTGGCCAGGCCTCCATCACAAAATCAACCCCCAACAACTCCTGCCTCACATCACTTCCAGGATCCACTCCCGAGCATTGCTGCACATCCTTCCCCAACCTCTCCAGCCACTCCGCTGTTCACTTTCAAAAGTTTCCTCAAAACTCTGTCCTTTAGGGACGGCCCCCTCATTCCTTGGACAACCAGCCCTTCACGATCAGACATTCCTCCTCCCTTTCATTTCACTCCAGCTCCAAACAGATCCAACCACAGGAAATCCCCGCTCTCCCCACTCTCCGAGAACACCCGGGGAATTCTCCCACTCCCAGATCCTGACTCCAGTCATGCGCACCATTTGCCTCTTCCCTGATGCAAACAGGCCCTGAAGGACAAACTACATCTCATCCCAAGTACAGAGACCAGGGCCCCAAAACTGATCAAGCTGCCCCAACAGTCCCAACAGCTTTTCTAATAACCCCTTCATTTCCCTCTCAA
>JAUMJK010001092.1:1965000-2035000 GCA_033558105.1 Coccyzus lansbergi
AAATCAATACTCTACCTTATAACCTTTGTCATGCACAGGATGTGAGGGGGAATTTTACTTAAATCTATAGCAAATATCTATACGTGACTAAATGAAGAGTTTGAGTTAAAGGGTAATGCTTTTGTCCTGAAAAATTAAAAATGCATATTTTTTTAATGCTAACTTTTATCAATAGTTGTTAAATAATTAAAAAACAATTACAAATGGTTTACTCTCACAATCTGTTCCATTAACAAGTATGTACAAAGGTCTTAACTTCTGCAGTTTTCTAGGGTTCTCAAGTGAGTCCTATATTAGGCCACAATGCTGAGAAAAAAATACTGTTCTGGGGAAGAATTAACATCTGTGAGTAACAGTCAATTAAAAACACTGGATTTGATTAATTGCTATTATTGTACTCTGGTGTGACTACACTGTGCCAAGACCACAGTGGCTTTAATAGGGGACAAAAGCCAGTTTCCAATGACCAGGGTTTTTGGGGTTTTTTTTGGCAGATCTAATAGTAGGTTACATTCACACTGTGTTCACATACCCTTTTCATTTTTTCTTCTTGTCTCTGCATTATGTCAATTGTCCTTATCTTTTGGCAGTTTCTCATTTAACACAAGTACAGGCATCAGTGCTCACAGTGCTTAGAAAGAGTCAGAAAAGACTCAAAGAATGTATGTTACAGGCTGACTAGATATTTAACTAGCTGTTAACTAGAAGCAGAAACTCTGAAGTTTTGAACTCTTCCTTGTATGATGACTCTGGTTCTGTTCTCAACAAGAAAGAGTGGTTTATCCCAGCCATTCACCTATCTCCCTACCCTGCCATTTGTGGCAAGGTGGAAGCAAATGCCTAGCATATATATTCTTTCCCCAGCTGGATTCAAGTATAAAACTTTCTGACAAGGAATAGCAGTAAAGGGACCAAAGATAGCTCTGAATATGAACTTGAAATCTGTAGCATGCCAAGATAGATTTAATTTTTTTTTTTTGTTTTAATTTAAACTAAAAAAAAAAACATATAAGGATGGGCTGCTGAGATCATCTGTCACACCATCTGTGGTTGCCTAGCAGAATTACTCCAGCCTTGAGCTTGAGGAGCTCCCATTTGCAGCTGAACTGCAGTTGGGGATTTTATTAATACATCTCTCATTTATATAGCACCTTTCACTCTCAAGGATACCAAAGTACTCGTTAAAGGATAAAGATGAGGACTGAAGAGGAGGAGAACTGAGAAAAGTCCCTCCCTCCTGACCACTGGCTTCAAAATTTTTTACTACATTTATTGCTGAATTTGTTATTCCCTTTCTTTCCTGTGAGCGTGGCTCAATGGGAGGTTGTAACCTTAGGGGCATTGTGCAGCTGTAAGCTGATTTGTTCCTGCAGAGACAATTGTAGATAAGCTGGTTTTATTTGTATTGTATATATGACTGATAATTTGTAAGCATCAGTTTTAAAGCTTTATATACATATATATGTTCATATATATTTATGTATATGTAGAGCACAGAAAATGACAAGAGGAAGAAGCAACTGTGATCAGCTGGCATTCAGGAAAATTAAAAAAAAACCCAGAGTCATAAAGCATGTAGAGTAATCACTAGTTTTCAGTCAAATGGCATTTAAATTCTGCACTGATGCATAACCTGCCCTACTGTTCTGTGAGGTGAGAGGACAGGTGATATGTCAGCTGTGCTCTGCCATGTAACTACAGTACAAGGGCTGAGTTAATGACAGACACAAGATTCTGGATGAATGTTAACATGCTGCTATTTCCATGCTGAGATGAAGTAGCAGGGCCTGGATTTATCATTAAAGGAGGCCCAAGAGGCTCTCATTGAGCCAGCTGCTAGGGCCCTAAAACATATGTCGCACCCTTCAGCTGTTCATCAGTACAAAAGGCTTCCATCTCAAAGCACTTGACCTTGTTAGCCTCAGCGGTGTCAGTGATATATTCAACAGGGAGACAACAGATCAAGTATGAAGAAGAGAATCTTTTAAGGGAAGTGCATGCAGTCCCTGGCAAAACAACCACAGAAATGTAGCCTGTGGATAATGGCTGCTATTTCTGACGCTCGTGATTTGTAAAGCAGGTAGGTTGCTGCTGTTTTTCAAAACAGTGGTGGAGAAATGAGAAAGAGATAGGGAGAACATAAAAATATGTCAGTGTCAAATAAATTAGCTCACCAGACTCTGAACTTTCCAAGCCTTCTTCCACACATGGATCTTTGTATTCTTAGCATCTTCAAGGGGTGTTCCGCTTGAGTAAGGAGTTCAAAAGTCGATAAAATAATTGTAAGAGTTACAGCAGCAGTATCACCCTGACATTTGCAGGTTGTATTAAATGGCAGTGCTAGTGTAAGAGTACTCTAGCAGATACAATGCTTATGAGCAACAATTAGGAAGGATGCTTCATAGTTTCAGGTGCACATGGGTTAATTCTAGTAGTCCTTTCAAACTCTGCATATCCCAAAAGCACAGTAAAGCAGTGCTAATCAGATTTTTCCTCAATGGAATGAGTCACCATTTTCCTGCAAGTTTGTCCATTAAGGCTCTCCCCCACTATGACTTTGTAAAGCTTGTTTGTATGTATATAATGTGTGTGTGTAAATGTATAGAAGTATTTCTATTTTCTTACTCTAAATAAAAATGCTGTTTATTTTATAATCGTATTCAAAACCCATACACAGACCCACATAATGCTAACCTTTAAAATATCCAGAACCAAACACTCTATGCGTTACACATCTACCCTGGAAGGAGTGAGAGAGACAAAGGATACAAAGAGAATTAAAAAAAGCTGTGACAGATGTTAGTTAGGTTGCTTAATGCTGTGCCAGAAGGCACTCAGATACTGTGATGCTGAGCCGTCTGAAACCTGTGCTACGTATCATATAAATGGGTTGGACCTTCAAAATCATGAGCTTTTACTAAAAATCAAAAGATTTTTAAAAGAACTTTTCAAAAGGGTGTTTTTTGCTTGTCTTCTAGCTTTGATCTTCTGGGATTTTGGGATTATGTTCTTTATCCTTGAAACACTGCAAAGCTAGATGATTTGCCCAGCACCTGGAAATGGAACTATACGTAGCAGATGCCCTGTAAAGACTATGGAGCATACACAGCTGTCCTGTTCAGTTCTGAGATAGGGTCCAATTATTGCAGAAATTTGTTTGGGCTGCCAGCGTCACGTAACAAATCCAACGAGGAGAATGCCAGCTGATATATAGAATCATAGAATCACAGAATCATACAATCACTAGGTTGGAAGAGACCCAGTGGATCATCGTGTCCAAAAATTCCTATCAAACACTAAACCATGTCCTTCAGGACCTAGTCTACCCATGCCTTAAACACCTCCGGGGAAGGTGAATCAACCACCTCCCTGGGCAGCCTATTCCAATGCCCAATGACCCTTTCTGTGAAAACTTCCTCCGAATGTCTAGCCTAAATCTCCCCTAGGTTTTAGCTCAGTGAAGGTGGTTGAAAAGTAAAATTTCAGGCACGGTTGGCATCAAAGAATTTCTTAAAGGAATTGCTGTAAGGAATTGTGTAAGATTGCAGTTGCAATTCCTTTATTCATTTTGTTTTGAGGTTTTGATTTTTTGGGTTTTTTTGTTGTTTTGATTTGTTTTGTTGGTTTTTTTCATTATCAAGAATCATAGAATCATAGAACAACCAGGTTGGAAGGGACCCATCAGATCTTCTAGTCCAACCATTCCTATCAAACACTAAACCAAGTCCCTTAAGACCTCATCCACCTATGCCTTAAACACCTCCAGGGAAGGTGAATCAACCACCTCCCTGGGCAGCCTATTCCAATGCCCAATGACCCTTTCTGTGAAAAACCTCCTCCTAATCTCCAGCCTAAATCTCCCCTGGCGGAGCTTGAGGCCATTCCCTCTCGTCCTGTCCCCTGTCACTTGGGAGAAGAGGCCAGCTCCCTCCTCTCGACAACCTCCTTTCAGGTACTTGTAGGGAGCAATGAGGTCTCCCCTCAGCCTCCTCTTCTCCAGGCTAAACAACCCCAGCTCTCTCAGCCATTCCTCATAAGGCCTGTTCTCCAGCCCCTTCACCAGCTTTGTTGCTCTTCTCTGGACTCGCTTCAGAGCCTCAATGTCCTCCATGTGCTGAGGGGCCCACAAATGAACAGAGTATTTGAGGAGCGGCCTCACCAGCACTGAGTACAGAGGGAGAATCACCTCCCTGGACCTGCTGGTCACACCATTTCTGATACAAGCCAGGATGCCATTGGCCTTCTTGGCCACCTGGGCACACTACTGGCTCATGTGCAGTCAGCTGTCAATCAACACCCCCAGGTCCTTCTCCTCCAGGCAGCTTTCTAGACAGACTTCTCCCAGTCTGTAGCACTGCATAGGGTTGTTGTGCCCCAAGTGCAGGACCCGGCATTTGGCCATGTTAAACCTCATGCCACTGGACTCAGCCCAGTGGTCCAACCTGTTTAGATCCCTTTGCAGAGCCTCCCTACCCTCCAGCAGATCAACGTTTCCACATAGCTTAGTGTCATCTGCAAACTTGCTAAGGGTACCCTCAATGCCCTCATCCAGGTCATTGATGAAGACATTGAATAGGGCTGGATGCAGGGCTGAACCCTGGGGAGCACCGCTTGAAAGTGGCCTCCAGTTGGATTTAACACCATTTACCACCACGCTCTGGTCCCAGCCATCCAACCAGTTTTCCACCTGGTAGAGTGTGCACCTGTCCAGGCCAGAGGCTGACAGTTTTCATAGCAGAATGCTGTGAGAAACTGTGTCAAAGGCTTTACTGAAGTCCAGAAAGACCACATCCACAGCCTTTCCCTCATCCAGTAGCTGAGTCACTTTGTCACAGAAAGCAATCAGGTTAGTTTGGCAAGACCTGCTTTTTGTGAACCTGTGTTGACTGGGCCTGATCACCTGGTTCTCTTGCATGTGCTTCATGATAGCACTCAAGATCACCTGTTCCATGACTTTGCCTGGTACTGAGGTCAGACTGACTGGCCTGTAGTTTCCTGGATCCTCCCTTTGACCCTAGTAGATGGGGACAACATCAGCCAGCCTCCAGTCCATTGGAACTTCCCCAGTCTTCCAGCACTGTTGGAAGAAGATGGAAAGGTGTTTGGCCAGCACATCCACCAGCTCCCTCAATACCCTTGGGTGAATCCTGTCTCACCCCATAGACTTGTGGGTGTCTAGTCAGGCAAGCGAGGCTCTGACCACCTCCTCTCGGACCATGGGAGCCTCGTATTGCTCCTCTAGTTCCAGGGTTTGTACACAGAGGGAACAACTTTCTTGACAATTAAAGACTGAGGCAAAGAAGGCATTAAATAGCTCAGTCTTTTCCTTATCCCCTGTCACTGTTGTTCCTTCTGTGTCCAATAGGGACTGCATGGTCTCACTAGTCCTCTTTTTGTTATTTATATATATATATATATATGTATATGTATTTATACATGGTGCAGTCGATCCCTGTGAGAGCTGCTGGGAGCATGCTGTGGCTGGGAATTTGAGGGGATGCACACACACACTCCACCATCTCTGGTTCCTAGAATGCAAATATAGAGCTTCTGGCAGCAAGAAGGCTTGACCAGGACATATCTGAGTCAAAAGGAAGTGGTCTGTAGTGGTGGCTACCCTGAGCTGTATCTCTAAAGTTTCTGGGGTCCCCAGAATTGTGCCCAGAATAGGGTTTGCATAATTTTTAGGCTGGATTTTCAAGGCCTGGAGGCTCTAGGATCTGTATCTCAGATGAAGTGTTCCCTGTGCATTTTGCTTTTACGTGCTCTGGCACGTGTGCTGCAAACATCCATGGGCTGGACACAGACCAGGGCTAGGTGGATGAACTCACCCGCAAACAACAGCAGGGGAGAAATATCTGCACTGGTGTGCCAAACTGTTTAGTCAGAATGAGGGGATGAATTCAACCTAAGTAACTATTCTATTTCTTGGCTCTTGTATTGTGCATTTCTTGTTTCCTGTTTCGTGAACAAAAAGGGAAAGTTATAGCTTTCTCAGACCTGCTCAGTTACACATCTGTCAGTTAAACATACATATAATGTGAGAAAATGGTTCATCTGATTAGGAACAAAAGAACAGGGGATGCAAACAGCTGTTTCTAACTGGGCGTAGCAGATTAGGTATATAATCCCTGGGTTGCTGAAAACTTCTTTCAATTACTTTAGTAAAACTCAAGTTCAGCATCTCTGAGGATGAGGCTAGAGTTATTTGTGAAGTAATGTTGCAGTTTTCATTGTTTCTTAATGCAAAATTGTGCTATAATGATACCTGAAAAAAATGTGAACAATACAACAATTTTGGATGAGATAATTTAATGTATCTTCTTTTTTTTCTTTCTTTTTTTTTTTTTTTTTTATATAGGACTGGTTTAATGATGTGTGGAGTCTGACAAGTAAATCTCCTTAATGGTTCTCACCACAATGAACATTGAAAGTAGCTTTTCTTTCATACAATACAATATGTATTAGACAACAGCTAGTAACTGATAATATGAAAGAGATAATTCTGCAAACGGCAGAGCACCTGCATTTCTCATTGACTTTGACAAAAGTTGGAAGTACTCAGTGCTTCAGAAGATGTTTCCAGTACCCTCCAGGATTGATTTTAACAAGGAATTAGTTTCTTGAACTGTAATTTAGTTATTGTTATGTTAACGCCTCAATCTTTTTGATGCAAAGAAGCTGCAGAAGGGGGAAAAGTATCTTGAGTGAAGATCACTCTGCCAATGATTAAAATAGTTTGTGGCATCAATGAGTACTATACAAGAAAGAATATACTGCATCAAAAAAATAAAATAGTATACCAGATATACATGTTATAACAGCAATGTTCTGAAATTTAACATAAAGAAGTTTCTTAAAAAGAATTATACTGTGAGAAAATTCAGGCCATTAAAGAAACTTACAGAAGTAGAGTATACTTTGTTTTGCTGATAAATTATGAAATGGAAGTATTTATGCTCAAAAATACATTCTGAGTAGTCCTAGAAACCTTGACATATGTTATATATATGACAGAAACTCTCAAACCTCAAATACAGTCTGGTTTCATATACTAGAAAACAAATACTTGAACTAGAGTGAAGGAAAGAGAAAGGAGAAACAGGGATAAAATTTAAAACATAAGAGCATGAGGTTGTACATAGTAACAAATATTTGCCTTGAAACACAACTAGTTGTATTTAAAACAGGAGATATTATTTACAGAGTAGGGCTACTTAGGAAAAGGTAAACTGTTGTCAGAAGCTATGAGCTACTGAAAAGCTTCTTCCACTCCTGTCACTGCCTGAGGTCCTGGGTAATCACACTTGAGGGCACACCTTCAAGGCTGTCCCAGCTGAGTCACCTGGGGGATGCAATGAAAACTGCAATATGGTTTTAGCAGCTTTGTTAGTAGTTTTATTTATTCCTATTGTAGGATGGAAAAAATATTGCTACCTAAAAATGTCAATAGAGTTTGCAAGCTTCTGTGTTGCTTTCGAAAGGTGTTGAAATAAAAGTTACCTGAGGAATGGAAAACTAAAAGACTAGGGTAGTAATAGGATGGGTGGTCCTGTTCATTTTTTATGGCTGTGGGAGATGGGAAGTTAGCAGTGCCCACCTGTGTCCCTGCACCTGCCTGGCCATGGCAATGTCATGTTGGAGAAAGAAGGAGGAAAGCTAGGGGAGACAGTGACCACTCTGTGCCTATGGGTCCAGCTTGGCAGTGTAAACATACGCTCCTTGTTATCCTTTGCTGTCCCCACGGTGTAGAGTTCCTTTTCTGCCAGATTTGCTGCAATCTTGATATTTTAAATTAATCCCAGCTGATTTTTTCAGACCCTAGAAGTAGAGAAGAGCTTATTATGAATCTAACCTTGGCGTATGACAAAAGAGGTGCCTCTGCTAGCTTTTCTCCTTGGCTGAGTAGAAGTATTTGTCATAGACTGTGGCTGAAAGCCTACATAGTGTTTGCCATGTTGTCAGTCCCTCAGATGGCTCAGAGAGAAGCAAACTGCTGTCCTTCAAGAGTGTTCAGAAGAGGACATTTCTACAGGATTTCAAATTCCATGCAGTCATAATTATAACATAAGTTAACAGCTTAAGTCTCAAACATTCTAACCATCTGTCATTTTCCTCTTTAGGAAATGTCCCACGGTTGGTAGACTGAGATAATTCTTTGCAGTGCTTGAAAGTGACTGATACCGTTTACTGAGTTGGTCCTTGTTACTGCATATTCCTCTATGTCCTTTTTCTCCATTGCAAGAATAATTTTGTTGCTTGTTTACTCCTCCCATCTGCCTGAGCTCATAGACACTTTTGAGATCCTTTTATTTTGAATCAATTTTGCTACTTGTTGCTTGGCTTCCTTTTGGTCCTTACTTTCAGTAAGTGTGACTGTAGGACTACTGCAATTTCTCCACAGCAGCAGATGAAATGTCAAGACAGTACATACAGTTGTGATCCCTCTGGGAGCACTGGACTTCACCTATACCTTCATTTCTTACACTAAAGTGTTTGACTGGCACATTTTACCGGCTCTGGTATGCCAGTGTGTTGAGGCAGTATTAATCAACTCTTTGTGATGGAAAAACTGTTGCAGTTCAAGTAGGTTCTGATGAACCGAACTGTTCATATCTATAAATAAATGTAAATGCACATGCTTCTTTCTTCACCCTGTGCGGCATGGTACAGAAAGGATTAGTGACTTCTTCTGTGATTCTCTTCAAAAAACTTTCTGACAGACACTTTGCTAATGGAATATATCTCTAAAAGTCAAAGCTTTCCTTTCTTTTCTGACTTCTTAATTCTTGTATGCATCTTGTCAACCCCTCCACTTTTGTCTTGGCTCCTAAATGCTGACACAGCACCGGTTTTCCTGTCTAATTTTATAAACTGTTCAGCCATGCCGTTATTCAATGTTTGCTTTTAATTATGCATTCTTGTTAACCTCTTTATCCTTTCAAAGTTACAGATTGTGATTGACAGGTAGTATTAATTAAGGCATATAATTTATGACATTGGAACCTGAAATTAATAAGTGACAATACAATTACATAGTTTGCCTAATTGTCCTTCAGTAATATAACGATTGACACTTGCTGCAGCATTCAAAGTTAAAAACTCTCAGATAGTACAGCTGAATGTAATCATCAGCAAGTCTAAAGTAAACAAATCCATTGTAAGGGACAGGATTTTGAAAAAATACTTCTGTTGTGGTCTTGTTTTATTAAATAAATGAATCTATATGTATGGATCAATCAAATTCAAAATACAGTTTTCCATAACTTTTAATTGCAAATAACTTACTTTTTCTGCTATGTTCATTGACGTTTCCCTTTACTGGCAAAGTGCCAGTATTTCCAACAGTGGCATTTGTTCTTGTTGATCCTGTCTACCTCACTACAATTGTCTTTATGTCTCTGTATAGTCATCCAAAGATTGGCAACTAATTGTATTATAGGAACACCAAATTTCTCTCTGCTGATAGCATTGATTACAGTCCAGTAATTACTGAAGAATATAAGAAGTACTATTTGGGTGAACAGTGTTAGATTTGGAAATTTGAAACTTAATTTCAAATGACATAGAATCACAGAATCATAGAATAACCAGGTTGGAAGAGACTCACCAGATCATTGAGTCCAACTGTTCCTATCAAACACTAAACCATCTTTAAAGACATGTTTGTTTTTAACTGCAAACTTTTCCTTGTGATCCAAACCCTTCTAATAAGGTATCCTGACTCTGCGTGAATGCACATAAATTTTGACTCCTTTTTTTTCAAAACAAAGATATAAACACATGCTATGCTTAGATAGGACATCCAGGTTATTCTATTTGAAATCTCTGCAGCTTTGTTTAAAGAAATCCCTAATTTTGAGTTATTTCAAAGAAACTGGAGACTTGTACTAAACACTTCCATTTTAAACTTCCAAAATAGTTTAAAACTACTTCCAAAGCAGTTTGCCATTTTAAACTCTATTCCTAGAGATAAACACATTAAGAATATAAAGACTACTTCAGTCAGAATGTTCTGGCAGAAATGTTTATCTTAAAAAAAAAACAACCTCGATTTTTAATTTACTGCCAAATGTCAGGAAAAGTAGTGCAAAGAATTAAAATACTGAAGTGAGCTGCCAAACTTTTTGATATAGTTGAAATACTAACACATTTTGAAATACAGTGCTTGAGCACCTTGCTTTAAAGTCCATCTAGATCCAATATTTTGATGAATCTGGAGTTGAAAGTCCTGAAAAAAACATATAGCTTAAAAATCTTACTCTATCTGCCTATTCTGCCATAATCTGCAGACTGGTATAGCACAAATAAATATCTCACATATGAATCTGTGGAAACCTCAGGGCAACAGTGAAAGAAAGTGGTGACAATGGGTTGAGCTGTGTTCCCCACACTTTTAGTTGTAGGTGGTTAATAAGAGAGGTCAAAGTTGTAGCTGATTCCATGTCCCTGTAATTGCTGAGCTGCAGGACCTAAATAATAGATTTGGTTGGCATTTTGTAGTCTCATAACTGCCACAGCTCTGGTTTTCCTGTGGGAAGGTCTGCACTACGCTATCCAATTGCTGGGCTAGTAAACTTTTGGCAAAGTGGAAAATTGAGTCAGTAGTGCCTCAGGCCCTCAAAAGGCTCTTCACCTAAAACTGTGATTCTCTGAAACATATTGGAAGGCTGGAAAGGCTTGTTGCCCTATAGCACCCTGAAGATAGCAGGGTATATTGTTAAATTTAATGAAAATTTTCTTCCTAGCAAAAATCTGGCATGCATGACACAATGGACAGGCAGCCTTGCAGAAGGTAATTGAAGAACTGAAGAAGGTAATTCAGAGTTCGGACTGGAAACAGCGCATAATTAAGCTGCCTGTGAATAACACTGCACATCTCCATAAATAATTCTTTATTTCACTGTCATTTTATTGCAGTGGTTAAGGAAGGGTGACTTGGTTAAAACAAATGCAGATCAATTTGTCAAGCAACATGCTTCAACCTTGGGTCGCTATGCATTATGATCAATAATGTTTACAGTCTTTCTCCATCCCCTCAAAGAGAATCTGCCTCTAGTTGAAGGGAATGTGATTCTCTTCTGCTGATGACATTTTATAACTGTGGAAGCCCACTTCTGGAAAGTCTTTTTGTTCGATACCAGCACAGAAATTGAAGTCAACAGACATGCAAGATATGAATGATCATGTGCATATACCCCCTTTTTATAACAGAAATAGCAGAGATCAATAAAGCTCAGGAGAAGAAGGTAATAGTGTAAGCAGTCTTGTGCTGGGCTGTAATCCTGATGAATAATGTTGCTGTCATAACAGAAGGGATAATTTAATGCTGACACTTAGCAGCATGATAAATAGCTTGTCAGACATAGGCAATGACAGAGTCAAGTGAAACTGCCCATGACAAGTTCTGAAATATTAATCTTCTACTAGACTGCGACTGTGCTGAAGAGGCAGCATTGTACAGGAGACTGAGTGGGAAGACACTTTGTAGTATAAACAAATGTACATTAGCATAAAAAGCTTTTATTTTGTAGAAATACTTCCCTTTCCAAGAGCTACTATCTACACTATTTCTCTACAGCACTCTGAACTTTGCAACAATATGTTGTATTTTTCAGGCGTATACTCTGACATAATTTATCTGAAATATTTCCCTTCTTACTGGTAAGAGTCTTTCTCCCCTCCCCCTTGCCTCCCCTTTTCCCCTCCTCTCCCCTTCCCTCCCGCTCCCCACCACCTCCCCTCCCCGTCCCCTCCCCCTCCTCCCCCTCTCCCTTCCCCTTTCCCTAAGAACTTTATTGCGAATGCCACATAAGCAATGTGGCAGGGTTCCCTGTGCCAAAACACTAATTGATTTATGAACTGCTTCTCCATTACAGATTACCTAGAGTGATGGTAGATATAACAGGCAGTTACCAGGCAGTTGAACCAGTTGTTTAGTGAATTTTCCTAATAAAGTAATATGTTATTTTCATATTCAAGGAGATGGAGTGGTCCATGCACAACTCTGAGAATTACATATCAGAGACTTTTGTGTCCCTTTTCAGTATTATTTTGATTACCAAGTCCTCATGACAGGCAAATGTTCTGATTTCATTCATGATAAGTGTTGAAATCAATAATATCAGAGCAGACTATGATAAACATGTACTTAATGAAAATAATGCCAGGATACAGTAAGACAAGTAGTAAGGTTTGAGATATTGTGAATCAGCTTAGAGATGTGTGTGTTTCTGTTCCCACATCAATACTAGCAATGGTCCAGTGGTAGCAGTAACGAGAAACATCTTCTAAAGTTTACCAGTTTGCCATAATGGTAATAGTATGCCTACAGTCAAAAAGGCGATTGATCCCATTAGAAAAATACAGGACTTAATTGTTGCAAATGTGCATTCTCATATTTAAATTAATAGTAGTCTAATTTCTTTCTTGAAGAATCTATAAATTGAGCTGTCAATGAAACATTGGCTCAAGATCTTATTTATTCATCAATACAGTGCCTATGGTGTCAGGCTGCAGCATGATTGGCTCCACAATAAGCTTGACACCTAAGGGGTCTCTGTATGTAACCTGAAAACTTGTTGCTTTACTGACATTGAAGAAAGGTGTCTGAACAAGGTCTGAAGTGGCTAAAGAACAGCAGTGTTTTCAGTGGTTTCATTCTCTAACATGTGCATTGCTCAACATGCCAAGTTGTGCTGTGCTGAAATCCCAAAGGAAATGCATACAGTTACATGAAAGACCACTGGTAGTTGTTAAAAGGAAAGGTGAAGTTTGCAAAGAGTTGAATTACAGTTCTTAGTATAAGAACTGTCTCTTTTGAGCTCATGGAGGTACAATGAATACAGATTATTCTGGAACGGATTTCCAAATAACCAAAATGAAACTAAAATGGGACTCTGTCTTGGGGAACAAGGGCCCAGGCTACTTAGACCCTGTTTGGGAAAAGAGGAGTTCTAAAGAAAAGAGGAGTTTCTGGTTCTAAAAGCAGCATAGCAAGCTCTGTTAAAAAGCATTAATATTTCAATGTAGCTAATTTGCTAATGATTTTAATAAAGAAATCAGTAAACTTGTTGCTGAAGCTCTAAATGTAAGTGTCAATAGATTACTGAAATTGAAACATCATTATCAAGATTTTGTTTTCAAAATTCTTTCAATCAGTTGTTTCTAAGGTGGCATGCACAATGGACTAAAATATGCCCGGGCCTAAAATATAATAGGTTAGAAAAATGAAATTGTTTGACTCATTTTCCATGGAAATGCCTTTTAACTTTCAGAGTCTGAGAAACACAGTACATCTATATTTCTTGGTACCTATATTTTTTAATGAGGCATATATATTGTGTATGCATAACGTTCCTAAAAATTTTGTGCTTTGGAGTCTGTCTCAGTCTGTTGGCATTAACTGGTAGTTATTTATCTGGATGAAGTACACTCTGAAACTTTCGCAGCAGGATACTTGTGCTTGCCTTTTATTTGACTGCTATGGTCTCTAGTTCTGAAAAGCTGGACTGTTTTGGAGTCAGCTCCAGTATTAAGAGGAAGTTATTTAAACTTAGCAATCACTATTATAAACACAGTATGATGTGAGTTACTTCTTATTACTGATTTTTTAAGAAAATTGTTTTTGTTTAAGTGCACACAAATTTACAAAATAGATTGACTAAGAAAATTAATTTCATGTTCCAAGAGAAACTTAAAGTTTTACCTTAAAAGCAAAAAAAAAATTCAGGTTTTCCCTTTTACGAATTATCTGATTTTCTATATGTAATACATATATATCACAGTAATTCTATTAGTGTTTACCATCATCCTCTTATATAAAACTTTATTCTAAATCTTACTGTGTTGAATTTGGGGATTTCCTCTCATTCTCTATGTATTGGTGTTAGTTGTAGTGTTATTGTTTCATGAATAATTTAAAAGTGTACATCTTTAAAAAGATGTTTGTCAAATTTCAGTCTTATTCTTTAGCTAGGTGGCTTTACATAGAGATTTTAATGTGTCTTAGACTGTCAAGAGCTATAGGAGATGAAACATTGGTGGTAAATTTTCAACTAAGCTTCAAGCTGATGAAATTCAGAATTGATAATATTTGTCTGCAGTTTAATAATTTCTCTGTACATTTGAACTATTCCTTTCATGGTAATGAGGATTAGCATAATCACTAATAATACTGATATCCAATCTGCTCTTTTTTAAAAACATTTTTTTAAATATTAAAGGCATTTAAAGTAAAAAAATATCCACTGGTTTAGTTTTTCCAGAGCACAAAACCAGTTGTTTTCAAGTTCCCTGTCAATTTGTTGGAACATAATAGTAACAATTTGAAATCAGCTGTTACAGAAACAATTTGGAATTCTTTCTTAAAAGGAAAGGAGTGGAAAATTAGCAGAGTAATGAGAGTAAGTTTCTAAGAACATCCTGTTTGCACAGGCTGTCCATACTATTACAGGCATCACCTTCTTCTTGTATTGCCTCTCAGTTGCTCCACCACTGCTCTCAGAGCACCCCTGATTTGCTACAAGTTAAAGTAGAGCCAGAGAGTCATCAGAAATAGAGCCAGAGTCATCTGGAGATGCTGATCCCT
This sequence comes from Coccyzus lansbergi, assembly GCA_033558105.1. Classification (NCBI taxonomy): domain Eukaryota; kingdom Metazoa; phylum Chordata; class Aves; order Cuculiformes; family Coccyzidae; genus Coccyzus; species Coccyzus lansbergi. The sequence continues at coordinate 1,979,591 of JAUMJK010001092.1, forward strand.
GCACTCAAAAGTAGGATTAAAGGAAGTCATCTAATTGGTTCATAATGTCAACCAGTGGTGGTGACCCCACAGGACCTCAGGTAACCTATACCAATGCTTCATGGTTATTGTTAACATGTTTTTCTCATCCTTCTGTTTTATAAGGCTGAAGAAGAAACATATCTCTCTAAGAAAAAAACCCCAGTGTAATTGCATGTAGTAATTGGCTTTTACTGCATTGAACATAAATAAGTATGCTTGCAGTTGTGGGAAGTCTTTGCATTTGCAGTACAACAGCTATTTAAAGAGAAAAAAGTGATACATGAGGACAGACTGGTAGCAGAGAACATCTTTTGTTTGTTTGTTTGTTTTGAAACTTTGTCATATGTCTTCTTGAGTTAGGCATAAAGGAGACTGTTCTTAAATGTACAAACCAGGCATTTGGACCAAAATATTTCTTAGTTTAGGAGTAGCACACTGTTCCTTCTTCTCAAAGAAAGAAACCGACAAACACTTTGAACTTACCTGTGTGGTAACATCATAGTTTATCTGATAGTCAGCATAGGCAGACTAGCCAAAGTAGCAATAGCGTCTCTTTAGATAAACAAACAATTCTTATTTTTATATCCATTCTCTGAGATATAGATTCTGTTGGAAAGTTATAAAAAAATTATAAGCCATTTAACTTATCAGAAATGTCAGAAATGCAAACAAATTTTGAATTAGAAGGACTTCATGAAGAAATTATGTATTAATACAGAAGAATTGTTAGGTTTTACACTTAAATATGGTGAAAATCCTTTTCCATGAATACTGGAATGAACGTCACCTGATTTCTTAGATCATCCTAGCTGAAAATAATGTGTGCTTCTTGCCACTAGCCAAGACTTAACATTAATTAGCTAATTTAAAAATAAAAAGCTCATTTTGCTAACATTATGGTGTTTTCCAGCATTTTACCCCTTCTAGCATTACGTCTTGGCTATTTTAGTTATAGTAGTAGTTTTGCTTAGTGAAGCTTCTTTGTCTTTGTATACTGTGGTACGTTATAGGGAATAGATGTGTACACCTCTTGGACTATACAGCTGTCAACTTCCTAGGCTTTTCTTTGTAAACAACTTGATTAAATGAAATGTCACTAGGAAGACTTCTGCTGGGCTTTTGCTTTCTTGTGAGAGTTCACATGTTTCTTGGTAGTTTCTGTTCTGGGCTTCCCTCCAAAACAATAGCTTAGCTTCTGAAAAATAGGTACTATGGCCTTTTTGTAAAACAGGAAATAAATAATAAAATTGAGAAGAACTATTTAATTAGGGTGAATCACACCTGTTACCTATCTTCATCTCCTCAGCTCTGCATTAAAATGTTAATTGAACACAACTGCAGGATGGGCCCAATCTTCTTGGTTTGGAGTATACCTGACACTAATGTGAAATAGTACAGAATCACAGAATCACAGAACAACCAGGTTGGAAGGGACCCATCAGATCTTCTAGTCCAACCATACAGTTCGCATAGGAGGCAGAACCCATGTTCCTGCCTACTCACCCTTCTTTTTTTTACCACCACTGAAGAGGCAGAAGGACCTTTAACATAATGCAAATTTTGCAATTTTAGAAATAAATATATATTTTATTTTGATCTGTGTGTTCAGTTTTAACTTTTGCTATTACATGAGTGTGATAAAACCATAAACTCCAGATTTTAGGGTTTAAAAAATGAACAGAAATATACTGATGTTGATCAGGAATTGAACTAATATGAAAGAAAGTGTACGCTTCTTTCCACATATTCTATACCTCTCAGTTCCCTACTTTCCTTCCCTTTTTCCATGCCACTCTTTTTAGGAGACTCCTAGAAAAGACTTGGCCCACTTAGTCAACCACTGAGGAAAGGAAAGAACTCCCCGGCAATTGGTGCTCAGGTGGCTAGAGCCTTTCACGTTGTCTGGAGCCTAGTCTTCATCTCAGTTGAAGTCCACTCCTTCTCTGACAATAAGTCTCTTTTTTCCCTCACAGCTTGCTCTCCTCCATCCACTTACCCCAACTGCTGAACAATCTGCTGTCCCCGTAGCTACCCCTGGAGAGGAGTCACAAAGCAAAAGACTATTCAACGTTTATGTTGAAGGAACAGTAATTTTGTAAAGCATCATGGAAAAAACGTCAGTAATAAGAATGATAAGACATAGCACATTATGTACACTAATCACATTTAATTTAATTTTTGTGCATATGATTTTTGCTGTTTCAATATAAGATTAAATAACATTTGTGAAAGACCAATTTATAAAAGTAGTTGTGTGTATGGCAAGTGTGCATATGTTTCTCCCTCTCGCTAAGTAAAATTGCAGCTGGTGAGGACATCGTCTTAATGAAGTCTTCAATGAATGCTGGGAAAAGACATAGATGGTCTTCATAAGATAATAAGTTTCCAATTGGTTCACACTGAAATGTTTTGACAAGGACAGCATGTTTGTCCCTGGTTAGAAAGATTGGAACCTGCAAAACCCTAAATTAATTTGATTTCCAACTCCTTTATCCTCAAATGTTTAGAAATAGGAACGTTTTTATGATTTATTACTTGAAAGCCATCAAGTTTTCTGCTGGCAAAATGAAGTAGCAATGCATATCCATTAAATCCATATTCTATCAACCTGTAAACATAATCTTCATAGAACTGTACATGTAGGAAGTTTATTTTAGCCACATCCTAAACTAGGGTCCATTTTCTAATGTCATGCATACTTTGGTATTTACATGAGAAGAATAAATTTAAACGACAGTCCAATTTATTGCCTCATAGTCCTCAGTGCATGGTTTTCTAGTCCTGGAAGATTTACAGGGTCATATGGCTTTACACAGAAAGTCCTGGCAAGAGCTTTTCAGGAGATTATTACTTTTTTCAGGGATGTCTTTTGAGAACACCACAAAAGCTTAGTCAACGTACAGCAAACCCTCTAAAAGGGGAAGGCACTCAATTAATGAAAGCCTTGAAAACCATGGGTGGGATGCAAGTAAGATTCGTGAGATAGTATTCATCAGCTGGTGCAAGGGCTATTTGAGAACGAAGGCTGCTTTGCAATAATGTTCAATTTATGGTGATTTTTGTGAAGACTGTATAAAGAGATAGGTCTGGGAGGAATAACTTGGCTCTTTTCCCTAAGGTCTTCACCACAGGACAAAGAAAATATGCAATTTGAGAGTGATGTTTATTTGCTGTATTCTGTGTTGTAAAAGCACTGTACAGTCTTTGCACCATCAGAAAAAAACGAGGATGATCTCTCTTACACTAAAACTCTCTTGGAAAAAATTATCTGTTACAGGAGACTGCATCCAGGGGTTGTTCTGACTAGTAGTAACTTCCTACGGGCATAAAGTGTTCTCCAACAGGATGTGGTACACAAATATTTTGTGACTGTTTGACTGGATGACTGTCATTTACAAATGCGGGGGGGGGGGGGGGGGGAGAAGGTCTCTGCAGAAGCTGTGTGGATTAATTTGTGGTTTTGTAATGTGTTGTTACTTAATGTGTGTTTCTCAAACATTGGGCCTGTTGCCTTTGTTAAGGTAGGTGAACTGAGCAAAGGGCACATTAGGATAGATACCTAGGATCCAGTATTGTTGACTTTATGTTTCTTAATGGCAAAAGCAGCATGTTATTTTTATCATTGGATAGCCATATTGCAGTTATGGTACCATAACTATAGTTCTATAGTAGCACAGAGTGGAGAGATACTTTGGGAGAGTGAAGGCTATGCTGATATTCCTGTTGAAAATACAAGGTGAGGCTTGTCCAGTGTCAGCATAGTATTCTCAGATAGGTATGCATGTGTGCTGTCTAATGTAAGCACAGGAAGAGAGGGGCATGCTTACTGATTTACTGAGAATGCAACTCTGTACATGGTCTGTGCATGTGTAGTAAATCCAAAGTTCTGTGTTTCTGAGCCTGTGCTTGTTGCATGGCCTAGTGGTAGGTACATCTGGTTGCTGGAAATCTCAAACATATGCCCCAGGCACAGGATGACTGTGTAGTGTGCATACAGCTAATCCAGCAACATTCAGGCATGCTGGGTTTACCGCATGCGTGCTGTGTGCTTGATCTGCAGGTGCATTGTAAAATAATATGGGGTCTGAATACATAGAACAAGCTTACCATGACTAATGCATAGTAGAACATCTTGGTTGCCAGATGACTAAGAAATTACAAACTGATGAAAAGTCTGCTTAGACAAATTTTTGTGTGGGGCAGGATGTGGGGATGGGAAGAAAGAGAAAATATTCAGATGTACTGTTTTGGCAGACGTTGTTAAACTTTGGCTAATTATTAATGCAAGAAACACTCATTCACTGCTAAAATATTAAAAAGGACAAAGTCTTCGAAGCAAAGATAATAATTTTTTTATTTTACAATTCAGTGCTGAATTGGATGCCCTTTATAAAAGGCATACTGCAAAGGCACAGGAATTTTATACTGGTTAAACATGTATATTCATACAGATTTTGAGAAATGCTGGTTACATATTCGAGGCATATTGGTTGACCATGCACAGAACTCATATCACCCACTCTCAAATGTACATCACAGTTCCTTTGTGTTCAGAATCCTCTGATGCTCTTTATCTTATCTCCTTCCTTATTGTCTCCTCTCGATGAGCGATGAGCTCAGGTTGCTCTTTGTTCCTGCTGGGGAACTGTCCTTGTTTTGACTAGCAAACAAGCTAAACTGCCATCACAATCACATCCTTCGTTACTGCAAGCTGGCCAGGATTTGCCTTCAGTATACATACTAGTTTTAGACAAAGAATGGTGTAAGTTCTCAAAGAATATTTATTTAGGTTATCCTATTATGTCTGAAGATTGTCCGCACACCATCTCCTGACATAAGACAGATCCACATCACAAAAGCATACAAACCAGCTGCAGCAAAACCCATCAACCAATTCTCACAATAATTTATCTGGAAACTAAGTATAGGCAAAACTCTTATAGTAATAAAGGGTGTCAAGTACACTTTTACCATCGTATATGGATAAAAATAGTGACTTTTGTATGAAAAATAAATCAACAACAATGATCTTGGCAGATGTATCCTCAGTGTGAGTGCAGAATGGAATTTCAGTGGAGAGGATGAACATTGTAGATAACCCTCTCAAGCAGTAAATTTCTCGCTCCCTTCTTCCTCTCATTTATGGGCTCCTGGTATATCCCTTGAGTTGGATCACTCAATTATGTCACCATTCAGTAAGGATTATTTGATAGCTTAGTTTTCTGTTGCACAAGCATGGTGTAGGAGAGGCTGAATCTTTCACTTGAGGGGGTGATCTAGGACATATTGTCCAACATCATGCTGAGGACAGACTTTGGTTTGGAGACCACTTTTTTGATCATAACTGGCAAGAACTTCTTGATTGAACAGAGTCAATAATGCGTGTACGAGAAGTCCCGGTACATTTGCATGACTTGTCATTTCACAAGTCAGTGATTGAAAAGTGTGCTTGTGCGAGAGTCTCCTGTGTGGTTTCTCAGCAGCCTACTTGTAGCCAAACATGTTTTCATTTTGCTTCCTAGGAGTTGTACTTCAAGAGAGATACTACGGTAAACCAGTACTAGATTTTAATTTATTATGAAATTACCACCATAATTGTAGGGGTTTGTGATTTCTGGATGGTTTTGCATGTCATACATGCTTTATTTGATAAGCTCAGTGAAGAAGGCTAAGAGTCTGCACTGTTTACTTGGGATTCCCCAGCTTTTTGTTGGCTTATGTTACAATCTTAACATTACTTAAATGTTGGGCTTGTATGTCTGTGCTAATTCCATGCATTACATTTATTGATAGCAGGGCTAAGTAGTGTATTTAACTAGACAGATAATACAAAGTCAGTCATTTTAAAGAAGCATCTGGTTAATATAATATAGTCCCATAATTCATTTTTAACTTTCCCTAATTGCCTCAGTCATTTAATTATTACAAATATTAGGTATCTGAAGAAAGGAACAGTAATTCTTTTGACTAGACTGAGGATTCCAGCATGGGTGCAGGCATGCTAATCTAATTATAAAGGTAGCAGAGCTGAACGGCTGCATTTTCTCATACTTAGCATTCACAAGTCAGGTCCCAGCAGATGTGCTGTGAAATTAATTTCCTCTGGTGTAACCAGAAACTCTCTGTTATGCAATTTCCATTTCACAGATGATAACCTATTATCACTTTATTCAAGGAAAATGTGTTAATAGCCACAAGGAAAATTGAATTATTCATATTTGCTCATTTCTATTCTGAAGCACACTCTTTTCTTTTCATGCATTGGGAGAAGGCTAATGTAAACACGACCAGATCCTTGTAAATTGGCTTGTAGAAGAGGCTGTTAGCATACTGCCTGGGGACTGATCTGGGTTGGGGATAATGGCTGATATCTGTGAAGTACAGCATGTGGAAGGCAGGCTGTTAACAGGTGGTAATGGTAGCTAATGGGAACCAGGTCAAAAATGTCAGCTGTTAATTCAGAACTTTAGTAGCATGTTAAATGCTGCTTTGCCATCCATGTGTATTGCATGTAACAAGTGGTTGCAGGTTACAAAGTGCGAAATTCCTGGATGCTGTGGGCCTCTGTGGGAGGAAGTCAAACTCTACTAGAGAAGATAGACAGGTGCCCAGGCACGTTTAGGCATTAAGACACAGCAGGAGGTATAGTTCTGAGGGGAGGATTACTGCTTACCATAGGTGATGTGCAAGACATGAGGAGGAAATCCAAGCAACTTCTGGCCATCTTAAGAAAGGCAGTAATTGCATAGAGAAACGTTGTGCAGGGAATGCTCCTGCATTAATGAGATGTGTGCAAAGGAGGTCTGTCTGATGACAGAACAGTTCATTGTTCTGCTGACCTCCAGAATGGTATGTTGATAGACATTGGTCAGAAATACAGCTCCTGAAGATGATGGAACGCTGATTCCATAACTGTATTTGCGTATAATGTCTTAGTGGTGTGTAATGTCTTAGTGGTGTGTAACAGCATGCAATGGAGTAGAGAAGGGGCTGGGATAGGGCACAACTCCTCACCACATCATCTGTTGCTTTGTGATAATCACAGGTAAGTGAATATATCAAATCTCTTTGAACTAAGTATTTTTCTTATTTTTTTTTCCCCATACCCCCTATTCTTTGGGGCATTTTCATGAAAGAATGATTCTGATGAAGCTTTTGAGAGCATTGGATTTTTGAAGCAGAGTCTTCACAGAAATATTTGTATTTCAGATTTTGCTGATCAGTGCTGTGGAGTACCCATGAAATTAAACTGCCAGTTGTTTCATCTGAAATGCCTTGATTCCAGTGAAATCTAAGTTCTCCTTGAGAACTGTTTGTTTTCAGAAGCTGAGATATATGGTGGGCTGCCTAGATGTGGTTCAAGTAGTTTAAGACTTAAGGTCCTAGAGGGAATTGAATCCTTCAGCTTTTAGAAACCATTTTGAAATAGGAAGAGGAAAAAAATAAGATAGAGTATGTTTTCAGATTAATAATTTGAAGAAGAGGTATGGTGGTAGTAGACATTTTTATTTGAATACTATTACACACTGACATATATAAATGTTAAAGCCATAAGTTCACCTTCCCCTTCTTCCTCTACTTGCACATAAATAACGTACCTTAGACCATGATCAAATTGTTGTTACTGGATAATGTCTTTAGAAATCTGTTTCACGTGAAGTTTGAGACTGACTCTCAAACTTAAAGAAAAGCTTGAACAGGTTTCTCGCTTTCTTTGTGGCAAATGAATACTGAACTAATCAAAATGAAATAAAAAATGTCATTAGAAAACTGGAGAAAAATTTTAGTAGGAGAACGTGCTTACCTTCCACTGTTGTCAATGCTAATGATTTTTTAATACTTCTCGTATGATACTTGAGGATTTTCTTAAAGCCCCGCTGTCTCTTGGATTTATGCAAATTCAGGCTGCCTTTCCTGGTAAAAGTATACTCTAGGAGAATAATTGCAGAGTAAAGCAGATTACAATTGTAATTAAAAAATTAAACATTTTAAATAAATCTTCCAGTTCCTTCATAGACAGTAAAGTATGCTGCTATGTGGTAGTTTGATTTTGCTGCTTCAGGGGTTTTTTGCTTCAATTTTTGGAGCTGAATATTTACTTTACTGGTGAAGTGGCAAGTTCTGTTTTTAGAGTGATAAAAGAAAAAGACTGAACATGGAAAGCGTCAGGGACTGGTAACATTTTACATCCTTCTAAGGCTGACAAAATACCTTCTATGGTGAAGTGCCCCAAAGACAACAAATCTACTTTGTGCCTGGGGTGCTCCTTATCACCCCTCCCCAATTCACTGTTCATCTTGGTGGATAGTAAAGAACATCCTTGTCCATCTATGTGATCTCAGATAGGGCTAAGCCATTTTGATCACCTCACTGATGCTGGTACAGTAAGTCTGCCAATTAGCATAGGAGCTCAATGCAAATAAGTTTGGGTTTGTTCTTTCATTTTTTTTTATAAAGAGGATTAAAAGCTGTGAGAAACACACATTGGATATTATAAAAATTGTGAGAATTGATGGGGTTTAGCTGCAGCTCCTTTGTGTGCTTTTGTGATATGTATCTGTCGTGATATGTATCTGTCTGTCCAGAGATCTTGTTCTTTTGAGAAACATTGAACCATTCTCTGCCTAAACCCAATATGCAAATCCTGACCTGAAGGAAGGAAGTGATTGTAAGCTGAAAAGTATGAGTGGACTCGGGAGGAACAACAGCAATTTAAAGAGTTAAAACAACAACTAATGCAGGGACTGTCCCTCCCCTCTTTAGAAAAGCAGTTCCATTTATATGTGAATGTTGAAAATGGGATTGCCTATGGTGTGTTGGCCCAGTGGCCTATCTGTTCAAATTGTTAGATCCAGATTCACGAGGCTGGCCAACTTGTGTACAGGCAATAGCGGCTACAGCCTTGCTGGCAGAAGAAAGTAGAAAGCTTACTTTTGGAGGGGCGCTAATTGTGTCTACCCCTCATGTAGTCAGGACGATTTTGGGCCAAAAGTCTGGTAGGTGGCTGACTGACTCCAGAATTTTGAAATATGAAGCCATCCTAATGGAGAAAGAAGATTTGGTCCTAACTACAGACAAAAGCCTCAACCCCTCTCAGTATCTATATGGAGAAAATACAGAAGAAATGCCAGAACATAACTGTTTAAAAAGGGAGACTCCCTGAGACTTGTTTGGCCCAAACGTGTGAGCTATATGCCCTCAAACGAGCTCTGGAATTATTAGGAGGGAAAAATGGAACAATATATACAGACTCCAGATATGCCTTCGGGGTGCTCCATGCCTTTGGAAAAATATGGAAGCAGCGGGGATTAGTCACCTCCAGGGGAAAGGAACTAGTGCATGAACAGTTGATACTGGAGGTACTGGAGGCCCTAAGTAAGCCAGAAGAGATTGCAATAGTACATGCAACTGGACATCAAAAGGGGAATACTTTAGAAGCTAGAGGGAATAGACTAGCTGATGAATAGGCAAAAGAAGCAGCACTCGAAGGAGGGCTATTAGGATGCAAATTTTAATACCTGGTAAAGAAATGTCAGTCAAACCACCAGTATTTGAAGAAGAAGAGAAGTCTCTCCAAAATATGGGTTGTGTAAAAACCCAGGAAGGTAAGTGGATCCTGCCAGATGGGAGACAAATGTTAAACAAAGCAGTTATGAATCAGAACTGCCCCAAGGAAAGACTTGGGTGTGTCTCCATATGAAATTTTATTTGGCCTCCCATATTTACGGAAAGAAGAGAGTGTATCAATCCCTGAGATCAATGATATGTACCCTAGAGACTATTTGCATGGAATAACTCGATCTCTTGCAGATTTAATAAAACGTGGTTTGCTACCCCAAACAGCACCCCTGGATTTCAACCTACATGAGATACAACCTGGAGACTGGGCCCTTGTGAAATCCTGGAAGGAAAATACTCTAGCCCCAACGTGGGAAGGACCCTTCCTAGTACTAAAGAAGAGGGGTGGACTCATGCTACCAGAGTGAAGGGACCAGTGGCCCCACCTTCCAGAGAGTGGACTGTGAGACCAGCAGATGGAATTAACCTCAACAGAGGCCGGTGGTACTGTGGAGTGTGTTGGAAGCGACAGCCTGTAAAAGCCTAAAGGTGATTTCACGTATCAGTAAGCCAAGGGCAAGACTGGGTTAGCCTCTATATCTGCCGCCAAGAAGAATCTTAAAAACTCCGCTGCTGGCTGCAATCCAATAGGCGTTGAGTGGCGGAGATATATGCTATACCAGACCTTGGCTTATGATGGCTGCCTGGACCCTTCTCCTTTGGGTTGTGCTCACCTCCAGTTGTACCCTCGGGTCTCCAGATGAATGACGTCTACATACTAGAGGGGCTTCCAGTCTTATTTACCACACACACATAAACAGGCATTGTTACGATTCGCGAAGTTTAACCACTTGTAACTTGGGAAAAGTTCAATTGTGGGTAAGAAGAAACTTGGGAACAGGAGGAATAAGGTTGGGAATAGGGTGTCCTAAGGGAGAAGAATGGATATGTTTCACCAAGGAAGGACATTGGGACATATCAGACAGTGGGGGAATCCAAGATCAATACAAAGAACAGCTAGTAAAGAATGTCACATGGCAATTAACAAACTCTGTCCAGTTGGGGAAATCAAGAGACAGTAACCAATTATATAATGAAATCAGAGAAGAACTGCAAAGGCAACTAGGATTCCCCACTTTGGGAAAAAAATTATTTGTAGATCTGGCTGAAAGAATAGCCAAAGAGCTAAATGTGTCTGGTTGTTGGGTATGTGGAGGTCCATTGATGAGTGAAGAATAGCCCTGGAGAGGAATCATTCTGGATCCTCTCCAGATATTAAAATGGAATCGTTTACTCAGTTGAGAAGAAAAGACGAGACCATTGGGCTGGGTCCTGAGTTCTGAAGTAATTGGTATAGAATGCTTAAGTCGTATAGGATATGGAGAGTGGGTAGGAGAGACCCCCTGTAAACGGGTGTACATCTACAACGGCACTCATGGAACCTGGTGGCCTGGAAAACCTCTATGGTATTTGTCCAAATATAATAACAATTGTATCAAGACCAGTGAGGAAGGAATTTTTAACTGTACTGGAAATAATCCATTTCAGGGATTACCAAGTATCCTGAAATTTTGGAAAAACCCAGGAAACCCTTCCAGGGACTGGTGGAGAGCCCCTGATGGGTTATTTTGGATTTGTGGTAAAAGAGCTTATTCGAAGCTACCCGAAAACTGCGAAGGGAGCTGTACTTTAAGGATAATTCAGCTGGGATTTTTTATGTTGCCCTTGAAGGAGGGGGATGAGTTAGGAACTCCCTTGTTTGAAAACTTAAAAAGGGCAAAGAGGTCAGACATAGAAACTGGAGGAACTCAAACCTGGGGAGAAGACGAATGGCCCCCAGAAAGAATTATCCAGACATATGGACCAGCAACTTGGGCACAAGATGGAAGTTGGGGCTATCGCACACCTATTTACATGTTGAATAGAATAATTAGATTACAGGCAGTAGTAGAATTAATCGCTAATCGGACAGCAGCTGGCCTTGAGTTGTTGGCTAAACAGCAAACACAGATGAGGGGGGCAATATATCAGAATAGACTGGTTTTAGACTATTTATTGGCAGAAGAAGGAGGTGTGTGTGGAAAATGGAACACTTCTGATTGTTACCTTAAAATAGATGATAATGGTCAAGCAGTGATGAACCTTGCAACTGAAATGCAAAAAATTGCACACGTTCCAGTTCAGAAATGGAATTCTATGTTAGATTCTGGGTGGTGGGATAATCTTTTAGGGGTAGCTTGGTGGAAGAAAGTAGTTTTTTATTATGTTCATTAGCTGGGTCACTCTTTCTACCGTGTCTTGCACCGTGTTTTATAAGATTGATTTTCAGTGTAGTTGAAGGAATGCAGCTAACCAGCATGTGGACAAGTCCAAGGATGGCAGACCAGAGTGAGATGCCCCAGAAAATTATGGTGTTGAAGAAAAAAGATTGGAAGAAAGAAGAACAATATGAGAAATTACAAACAATATTGTATGAATTTGAGCAAAGCTATGGGCTTCAACAAAAAATGTAATAAGTAAAAGGGGGTGAATTGTGAGAATTGATGGGGTTTTGCTGCAGCTCCTTTGTGTGCTTTTGTGATATGTATCTGTCGTGATATGTATCTGTCTGTCCAGAGATCTTGTTCTTTTGAGAAACATTGAACCATTCTCTGCCTAAACCCAATATGCAAATCCTGGCCCGAAGGAAGGAAGTGATTGTAACAGGAATTTCCAAGGCAGACACGAATTCATCAAGAGGAGACTGACACAAAGGACTGTGATAATGTGTGGTCTCAAAATCCGAGTGAATCCACATGTTTAACCACTATAAAACTCATGTATCCAGTTTTTGCAGTATGCCTTTTTTAGAAGGGCATCTGATTCAGCGCTGAATTGTAGAATAAAATATTGTTATCTTTGCCTCGAAGACTTTGCCCTTTTTCATATTTTAGCAGTGAGCGTTTCTCACAAAATGAACAATTTAGAGCAGTGTCAGTAAAGACATATGAAAAACTCTCCCAACTCAGAATGTAACTAAATAGTGCCATTGTGGATTAAATTAAACTCCTTTGTTAGCAAATTCTAGTAATTAAACACCCTTGAATACATGCAGTCCTTGAAATACTTGAGTAGTGCACCGCACTTAATGAATGTCTGTGACATTTTGCTTAGCAATGTCTATGAAGCTCCCTGCAATGTATGTTGCGATATTATGTATGACTGGCAACTACTTATTTTTGTGGCATGTCAAAAGGCAAATTTATTTTATTTTTTTTTAATATAGAGAGAGATGGATTAAAAGGATTAGTCATCTACTTACAGACATTTATTTGGAAAAGTTTTCTGTGTCTTTTCTAAACAGCACTACCAAGAAAAAGACATTAATACAAGGCTTCATGACTAAACTAAACTAGAGGATATGGATCCACCTATTGTCATGGGTTTTCTTGGAAAGATCTTATAATAGGACATAACATAGGGCAGTTATCTACACCTACCTTTTGGCAATATATTAATATATATATATGTATATATTTATATTTAAAATTTTCAACTTTTTTTAGATCTTTTAGCCTCCCATCTTTACTTCCTTATCCTGGTCAATATTGAAAGAGTGTCTTTGTTCTATAAGAAGAAAGAAAAGTGCTTGTTAGCATAAAACTTGGAGTCAAGCTGGAGAAAAGTATTGTTAAAAATCTAACTTCTGTCTTTTAATTACAGTTTGTAATAGCTGAAGAACACAAGAATAGAAGTCTTAGTTGATTTTACATCTATCTCGTTCTCCATATATGCCTGGTATAGAGACGGTTTCTTTGGGGTCGATATAAAGATCTTAATTCTCAAACCTGTCCCTTGAATGGAGGTTTGTGGAAAAGGCTGGCTCAATGGGTCTGATGATGCAAGGATGTGATGCATATTGAACAAAATTTTCTGCTGAAACAGTTGCCTTCATCTCTGAGCCAGACAACTATGATTTAGTGAAAGACTTATACAGAGACCTGTAAACGAAATATTGATCTACGGGTGCCGATGTGACTATTATTATTGTGACATGTGCAAGAATCTAAGAAGGCAATAGTCTTTACAACATATATTTACTTCCACTCTAGAGAACTTTTCTGCTCTTATCTCCTGAACTTGCCACATAGTTCCTTGGACTGGCTTCTTGGAGTCTGTCTAGCTCATAAAAATACCGGTGAAAGCACAAGATGGCTAGGAAGACTTGGATGCATTCTCTTGAGGCACTGGCTCTACCCATGTCAAAGACTTTTATCCCATTGCTCCTGCTGTTTCCTTGTACTCCTGATGGGAGGACTTGAAGAGTTACACTAAAGAGTATTGCTGTGGGGGCAAGATGAACCTCATGACAAATCAATGTGATTTCAGATGAAGTCCCTTATTATGGGTTAAGTCACAGAATCACAGAATCACAGGTTGGAAGGGACCTATCTGATCTTCTAGTCCAACCATTCCTATCTAACACTAAACCAAGTCCCTCAAGACCTCATCCACCTGTGCCTTAAACACCTCCAGGGAAGGTGAATCAACCACTTCCCTGGGCAGCCACCAGCCTCGTCGCTCTTCTCTGGACTTGCTCCAGAGCCTCAACATCCTTCTTGTGGTGAGGGGCCCACAAATGAACACAGTATTCAAGGAGCGGCCTCACCAGTGCTGAGTACAGAGGGAGAATAACCTCCCTGGACCTGCTGGTCACACCATTTCTGATACAAGGCAGGATACCATTGGCCTTCTTGGCCACCTGGGCACACTACTGACTCATGTTCAGTCAGCTGTCAATCAACACCCCCAGGTCCTTCTTCTCCAGGCAGCTTTCTAGATAGACTTCTCCCAGTCTGTAGCACTGCATAGGGTTGTTGTGCCCCAAGTGCAGGACCCGGCATTTGGCCGTGTTAAACCTCATGCCGTTGGACACTGCCCAGTGGTCCAACCTGCTTAGGTCCCTTTGCAGAGCCTCCCTACCCTCCAGCAGACCAACAATTGCACACAGCTTTGTGTCATCTGCAAACTTGCTAAGGGTACCCTCAATGCCCTCATCCAGGTCATTGATGAAGACATTGAACAGGACTGGATCTAGCACTGAGCCCTGGGGAACACCACTTGTCACTGGCCTCCAGCTGGACTTAACACCATTTACCACCACTCTCTGGGCCCGGCCATCCAGCCAGTTTTCTACTCAGGAGAGTGTGCACCTGTCCAGGCCAGAGGCTGACAGTTTCCGTAGCAGAATACTGTGAGAGTCGCTTCTTATATAGACCAAACAGGCCAAACATGAGTTAAACATTGATTGGTCACTTCTGCCCTAGTAACAAGTCTTCCTTGACTACCACCCAACCCACATAACTTTGTTGCTAAGTTGCAAAATCCTACACCCCCCCCCCCCATCTTCAGGTTACTTTATTAACATAACACAACAGAGTAATTTACCACCTTTGTGACATTTACCACCAACTCCACCCTGCCAGGGTCCTTGAAGAAACAATTCCCAACAAAAGAGTTGCTCTGGAGTACCATGGACATGTTACATGCAAGAGAAATACTTTGGCTGTTTCTTAAGCAACGATTGCTGTATTTGAAAGTCTCTGGGAATGCTTGCTTAATGGCAGTGCCGTGATCCAGAAACCCTGACAGTCAGTGCTCTGTGAAGTTGATGTGCAGACCCACAGAAGACAGGGTCATTCAAGATTTCAGAAGAAGGGACTCCTACCTGATGTTCTATTGATGTTCTTATGTATATCCTCTCTTTATAACTACCTTGGATAATCATTACTTCTGCAGAATCCCACTGACTTCGTTGGTATTTTGCTTTGGAGGAAAGCTCTGTGTTGCTGCTGAGGTATGCCACTAAGACTGAAAGATGATATGTGGCAGAAAAGGCTGGGGCTGTGAGGAAGCCACCCACTGAGAAATCTAGTAAAAAAGTCTAGTTATAAGAAAGAGAATTTGTAATTCTCTGAGCTGCAGTCTGCATGGTGCTCCTATGGAGGCCACCATTGCAGTGATTAAAGGATAAATAGAAGGTTGACTTGTGGAGGAAACCCTGCCCCCATTTTAATCTGTATTATAACAGTTGTTTTAAGTTGTGTGCTAGAGAATCAGTTTTTCTTAACAATTGACTATTTTGAACTATCTATTTCTTCTGCACTTATGGATTTCCTTGGGAATTGCAGAATTGATGTCATGATATAGTGTATGCCTGGCAATAGGTGGCAAATGTATAAAATATCCTTTTAATTTTAAAAACTTGAACTTGACAAAAGATAAACATTTTTTTCCCTGTCACCTTATGCAGTTCCTGAGGATCAGTCAAAGCTTGACAGAAAGAAAATGTAATAGTCTAATCTACATATGCTTTACACTATCCATCCAATTACTCTAGGTGGGGTTCTCTATCTGTGTATGTTCTGAAGACTCCTAAAACAAATTACCATACGATATTGTTTCAGACATGATAATTTTGTGCTATTGAAGCAAAGCAAACTGTAAATTGCAAAATAAAGAATAAAACCATAATTACTGCTTTCATTTATTCATGTCATATTAATGCAATATAATTATCTGGCAGGCAGGATTTTATGAATGCTCAACAGAAAACCACTGAATGGTAAATCACTTTTCATCACGTTTAAAGTGACAAATGCCTTTGAACTTTATAATTGGAAAAAATGTATTTTGGCACAGTGCAAAAGTCTCTTCAGACTACTACTGTTCAGAAATATTTCAAAATAGGCAGAAGTGCCAATGGGATGCCATAGGAGCTGTTATGGAGATTTTTGCAATGTGCCTTTGTTGGTCAATGTATTTTTGTCATTTGTTTTCTGGATTCAAAATATTTTCTAAGGAACTGGGACCCTAAATAAAGCTTCAGGTTTGGAATATATACAAAGCATAAAATTGAGCTGTTCGAATGTACAATGAAACCATGAAAATCAACATATTTGGAAAAGGTAACTGAATTTTTTTTTTCTATTCTTAGACTTTTTATATACTTTATTGAAAAGGATCAAAGTTCTCTTCATGGTCTGTATTTAATCTTACTTAAACTATTTTATAATCTTTCACATGACTAACTTTTGGAAACTGAGGAGAAAGTAGCTGCAAGGGTGAAATTCACTATGGACACTTCATCAAGGAGAGAGAGCATAAAGGGTTTGTTCCCTATGTCAAAAGACAAAAATACCCACCCCAACCATAAAACACCAAAACCAACCAAAAACCACAAACAAATCTAAAAAAACAAATGACAACAAAAAAACGGACAAAAATAAAAGTCTATCTTGATCTTCCTGAGACAATCTGTGATGAAATGTTATTGGAGGGAATGTAAGGAATAAACCACCTATTAGAGTAGGCAGTATGAAATTAAAACACAACCTGACTGAAAGAGTTAATTTTGAAAAGCATACAGAATGAAAAGAAAGCAATCAACACAAAATTGTGAAGTTTAGGGCACATGTAACTTCCTTTTCTATCCCTGTAATCCCATGTGAAAGTACGCAAGAGCAATGATTTAGAAGAGGGGGCCCAAATTATATTTAACCTATTTCTTCTCTAGAGTTAGTGTTTGGAAAGGTGTCTATTAGGCTAAAGATTTTTGGAATTTGATTTTAGTGTTTTTCAATCCTCATCTTTTGTGGAAGTTCTGCCTTTGAAACAACCTTAATTCTGAATCATTTATGTGTAGAGACTTTGTGGGATTAAGAACGACATAAAAACCACTCAATGTTTGCATGCTGGGCTACTGTTAACTGGACTGTCATGTCATGTACTGAGGCTCTGTATGAATGTGACATCAAAGCTAAAGATGGAGGGGAATCTGTTATCTTGAAGAAATTATGTTCTATGGCTATCCTCAAGTGTTTCAATTTAAACTATGGGAGGGGGCAGGGGAAATATTGACACTCAGACCTTAATTGGCAACAAAATATCTTGTGTTTTTCTTCTAATGAAATATACTAACCAATGTTTAATATTTAGCAACTTAGGACAAAAAAGGAAACTAACAATCCTGAGAGAGTATGGTAGAATCTAATATTCTTAAAACAAAAATTATACGGCAAAAATGCAGAACAAGATGCAAAACCATGTGGTAACTCTCTCTGTAGAAGAACAGAAAATATTCTCCATAAAACAACCTTCACATAAGCCAAAGCTATTTTCTGATAGAGAGCTGCCATGTATTACAAGAGTCAGAACTGCCATGCACTACAAGGGTCAGGGAGGTGATTCTCCCTCTGTACTCAGCACTGGTGAGGCCGCTCCTTGAATACTGTGTCCACTTCTGGGCCCCTCACCACAAGAAGGATGTTGAGGCTCTGGAGCAAGTCCAGAGAAGAGTGACGAGGCTGGTGAAGGGGTTGGAGAACAGATCCTATGAGGAGCGGCTGAGAGAGCTGGGGTTGTTCAACCTGGAGAAGAGGAGGTTGAGAGGAGACCTCATTACTCCCTACAAGTACCTGAAAGGAGGTTGTAGAGAGGAGGGAGGTGGCCTCTTCTCCCAAGTGACAAGGGACAGGACGAGAGGAAATGACCTCAAGCTCCACCAGGGGAGATTTAGGCTGGAGATTAGGAGGAGGTTTTTCACAGAAAGGGTCATTGGGCATTGGAGTAGGCTGCCCAGGGAGGTGGTTGATTCACCTTCCCTGGAGGTGTTTAAGGCACAGGTGGATGAGGTCTTGAGGGACTTGGTTTAGTGTTAGACAGGAATGGTTGGACTAGAAGATCCGATGGGTCCCTTCCAACCTGGTTGTTCTGTGATTCTGTGATTCTGTGTTTCCTTAAGTCTCAGCCTAGAACACTGGTGCAAATGTAACACACCTAAATAAACATCCACAGTAATTTTTGCATAAATGTAGAGCAATATCAAAATTGAAATACAATTTTTTAGCATTTGTGGGTGAAGTATTTTTGTTATGTCAAGGACTGAATCCCTTCAAAGAGAGAACCCACTCACTGAAACGCCTAAACTTTTACATTATGGTGGTGTGGTAGCAACATTTAACAGGTAGTTGCTATAGCCATCATGTGTGCAAGTCTGCCAAATCTTAAGCTAATTCTAATCAAATTTTCTAGGAGTTTTTGGGTTATGATTTTGGCAAATGAAAATTCATAGTTAACAACAAAATTAAAACATTTAATTAAGGGAATTTACTAAGCAGTGCTGTCAGTTCAGAATGCCTAGAATTAAGGAGTTGACTGAACCCGAAAATGTACTCTTAGAAGTCCAAAGGTGCTAATCTTTATCAATAAAGTGTTAGTAAGGCAGGTTAAAAAATGGCACTATTTTTTCCTTAATATTAGCTTCTTTTGAGTCCTCCCTGCAGTATATTATATGGTTTGTTCAAATACTAGAAACTGCTTAAAAGTGTTTAGCAAGTTGCAGTACCAAGCCCTTCAGAACAGCAAAGATTTGCTAGACAGGGCAGACTTGACTCCCCAGGAAGGTCAATCGCATTTGGATAAAGTCAATATGCTTCAGGCTGTGGAGGTCAATACAGATTTTTGCTCTGTTACCAATATATTTGTTGGAAACTACACTTATGTTTGTGCTCCAAATCTGACTATTGTCTTAGTCATATTTTAATCACAAGTCTCCAGTGTCAATTTAGTTGTAAGATGGCAGAATCCCAAGTCGTCTCAAGAAGCTGCGGAAGACAAGAATGAGTATATTGAGTCAAGAGTTGGTTTCTTCAGCAGAGCTGTAATGGACAGAGTGTGAGGGATCTGTGTGTCTTCCAGCATTGCTGTGATACCTGTGTAGCACCCTGCCCTATTTCAAGAACAATGAGTTGGTAAGAACTTGCTCTTACTCCTAGTCATTTTGTTATCCTAGAAAGTGCACTTGGCTCACTGTTACACAATTTAAATTTAAGATCGTGTTCATTTGGCCCAGAAATGACTCAAGGCTTTCCTAAGAGAGTGCACAATTAATCTGATAGAGGGCAGGGAGGCTCTTTGCAGGGAGGCTCTTCACAGGGATCTGAACAGATGGGACCACTGGGCTGAGTCCAGTGGAATTAGGATTAACAAGGCCAAATACTGGGTCCAGCACTTGGGGCACAACAACCCTATGCAGTGCTACTGACTAGGAGAAGACTGGCTAGAAAGTTGCCTGGAGGAGAGGGACCTGGGGGTGTTGGTCAACAGCTGACTGAACATGAGCCAGCAATGTGCCCAAGTGGCCAAGAAGGTTGATGGCATCTTCACTTGTATCAGAAATGGCATAGCCAGTATGTCCAGGGAGGTTATTCTGCCCCTGTACTTGGTACTGGTGAGACTGCACCTCGAATCCTGTGTTCATTTCTGGGCCCCTCACCACAAGAAGGATGTTGAGGCTCTGGGGTGTGTCCAGAGAAGAGCAACAAAGCTGATGAGGGGGCTGGAGAACAAGTCTTATGAGGAGTGGCTGAGGGAGTTGGGATTGTTTAGCCTTGAGAAGAGGAGGCTGAGGGGAGACCTTATTGCTCTCTACAGCTACCTGAAAAGAGGTTGTAGAGAGGAGGGAGCTGACTTCTTCTCTCAAGTGACAGGGGACAGGGCAAGAGGAAATGACCTCAAGGTGCACCAGGGGAGGTTCAGACTAGATATCAGGAGTAAAATTTTCACAGGAAGGATCATTGGGCACTGGAACAGGCTGCCCAGGGAGGTGGTTTACTCACCATCCCTGGAGGTATTTAAAAGATGGGTGGACGAGGTGCTGAGGGGCATGGTTTAGTATTTGATAGGAATGTTTGGACTCCATGATCCACTGGGTCTCTTCCAACCTGATTATTCTATGATTCTCTGATTTTTAATTTGAACAGTTTTCTAGGAATTCATGTCTCTCTAAATCCAGTAATAATTAGTCAACAAAACCCAACTTGTTCATGAATATTAGAAAATTGTGTGTACCTATGTGGAGTCCTCAACGTATGTGAACTTAGGATATTTTCGTTTTTGTTCTGTTTTATTTTTATGATGTTGAGACATTAGTCTCTTTACAATGGAAGTGTGATAGGAAATCTCCAAGAACTTAAGTTTCTTCTGGAAGGCATGAAGCATAAAATCACTTAACAAAACTTGTTAAGCTGCCCCCTGGTTCTTGCTTCTGTTTGGGTTAATATCTTTCAGTTCAGAATAGTTTCTCCTTGAGTCAGCTACTGTAGTTTGGAGACAACTTCATTCATCTCTACACAGATTTTGATGCTATAACAACTTTGTTACAACATATCTTTTGACATCCAGTTTCTGTTCTTGCAGTTCATGTCAAAGTAATCTATTTTACAATCTGGCAGATTTGTTAAATAACCCAACAACAAATATTTGTTTCTTTGTTATCAAAACTTTGTCCTCTTAACTGCATTTTTATGGATGTATTTTGGTTTGTATTTCTGTGCTATTTGTGCTGAGAAATGTTTTGAAAAATGGCTGGTGTTATGGCTAGCATGACACGACACTCATTTTCCTGTGAACCTTTGCTGCTCTTGTCCTCTGTAATAAATTTGAAGTTGATCATTTTACTCTGTTATTTTTACTCTTGCTATTTGACTGACAATTGGGAAAATGCTTTATCTTGATACATTTTAGTTGTTTATCAATTGTCTCTATAGTTTCTATCAACTTTGGACATGACTACTGTTCTATTTAAAGACCTGTGTCTTTATTTATTATACAATTACACTTTTTACATTACAGTTATACAATATACAGTTTATTATTGTACTGTTTTTTAACAAATTTACAGTTGCTGTGAAAAATACTTTGATCTTTCACAGAAATAATTCAGAAAATTTCACAATTTTTTTTCTTATCTTCCATTTTCCTTAACCATGTTTACTTTGTAAAACATCTCACGTGACAGTTGGTAAAGGGAAAGTGATTTTCCTAAATTATATTTTTCTCTGCACTGTTCTTGACTATTCAGAATGAGTTTGTTTAGTAGTTTGGATTCCTTTATCCTTTCCTTGAGTTAAGTCTAAGATATCCCAGATTTTAAGCCTAAGGACCTGTAAGGTTCATACTGGATGATGGGTTTCATGAGATTCACATTTGTTGGTGGGGTGTGTTTTCGTCTCTCTCTTTTTTAACACTGGCACATACACTAGCTGGGTTAGGTGTTCAGTGACAACCAGATGAATGACCCCTATCTTTTCCTGCAGCTTTCCCCATGCTCTAACTCTTGAAATAAATGTCCTCTTATAAAGCCAACCTCTTCAATATCTGATTATTCTTTTTGTTCTTTCATTAATAATTATTCTATTAGTACTTGTGGCACTTAAAACACGAGCAGACCAAAACTTAATAAGTAATGCAGAAAAATAATACTTGTGGTAAAGGCTATTTCAATTTACTTTATACTGAACAATCTAGGACCAGTGTGAGAGAAAAGCATTCAACCTACTCAGAAGACAGGAACTCTGTTATGTATTGTGGTCTTATGTAGTCCCTTAACCAGTACATCTTCACTTGGGAGCACTGAGTATAGTTGCCCAAATGGAACCTTGATCCCTTAAATAAGGTTAACAGACTATGGATGCCTTCAGCTTCATGCTTCTACAAAGTAAGTAAAAAAAGTGGCTGTTCCCTGCCTGACCCTAATGCAGCTGCCCACTGGTGCCTCTAAAGTGGGTGGAAGCTGCAAGCCAGAGAACTGTGTGAAGGAATTACCCCCAGCTTCATGGATTTCTGCTCTACCAGTCTGCTCATGGTAGCTCCTGCTAGAAGGGGAAGCAATGCTCAAGAAGATGTACTGAGGCAGCAAATCCTCCCTTTGTAGGTCCAGCAGACAGCATTTGCTCATGCTAGGCTGTCTTTATTCTCAAGCTTTATTTCTTTTTCTTGGTTTATTTCTGGGAGTCATAAGGTGAAAAAGAAGGATTGGTGGCATGTGGGTTGTTGGATGTTTCTGGTAGAAAGTAACAACCTTGAAGGCAGTAACTCTACATGTTACACTGTTATGGAAGATATTATTCTTGCTTCCAGAATTATCGCATAGATTTGAAATGTAACATGGATCTGGTTACTTTTTTTAATCCCCCGTCCAAGCTATTTTTATTTCTTGAGCTTCCTCAGAACTTTGTCTTTCTCTTGTCTGTGACTTCATAAGGACTACACAGGGCTGAAATATTGTTGTGTTGTCTGAGGGCACTTCCTTCCTAACCTTACTGCTTTATACGAGATTTAAAAGTTTAGGTTTTCTTCCTCCTTCATCTGCTGAAAACAAAAGTTTCTCCTTTAACTGGTAGCTAATAAACAACTCACTGTGCTGACTGATGACATAACAACTGTCACTTGTGTATTTTTTAATTGAAATTAAATACTTCACTATTTTGTTTTTTAACTCTGACTTAGGAAATTGAAATTTCTCACAGGCTTCACGTCGTCAAATGCACTCACAGAAGAGAACTGATTTTTAATTGGCTCAAGAGCTGAGATGATGTTAGGAAAGAATAAAATTTTATTTCTAATACTAAAAAGTTAATGTTCTTAAAAATCCCTTTACTATAAAGCTTAAACTACAAGTTCTTCTACTGATTGAGATTATTATATTGAGTGAAAAAATGTTCAAATCATATTTTACCTTTTTTTTAAAAATACATAAAGGTTGTGTTGGCAACTCCTTCTTAATTTTCTGATTTAAATACCACCCACCCTACCTTTATTACCTCTTTAATTCTCTCTGGAATGACATCTTAACTACAGATGAAGTGTGAAACCTGAAATTTAGTTAACTTTTTCTTCTTAGAAATATGATACTGTAGTTACCTGATTTGTAAGCTATGCTAATATATATATTGTATTAGTGGTTCTATTGGTTTGTTTCTTTTTCATTGACTGACATCTTTTTCCTTGTGGAATTGAGTCTGTCACTATTAAATTCACCTTGACTAAGCAGGTTATGGAATAAAGCTGTTGGAATGGGTCCAGAGGAGGCTACAAAGATGATCCAAGGGCTGGAGCACCTTCCATATGAGGACAGTCTGAGAGAGTTGGGCTTGTTCAACCTGGAGAAGAGAAGGCTACGTGGTGATCTTATAGCGACCTTCCAGTATCTGAAAGGAGCCTACAAGAAAGCTGGAGAGGGACTATTCATAAGGGCTTGTGGTGACAGGACTAGGGGAAATGGGTATAAACTGGAAAGGGGCAGATTTACATTAGACATTAGGAAGGATTTCTTCACCATGAGAGTAGTGAGACACTGGAACAGCTTACCAAGGGAGGTTGTGGATGCCTATCCCTTGAGGCCAGATTGGATGGGACCTTAGGCAACCTGATCTAGTGGGATCGGGTTGCCCAGGATGAGGGGGTTGGAGTTAGATGATCTTTAAGGTCCCTTCCAATCCTAACTATTCTATGATTCTACAATTCTATGAATACCAGAGGTGTTGCCAGGGTCAGAAGTCCTACACGCTGTTTTAAGACCACCTCCACGAGGAAGTAAAGATGGATTATAGATGTAGGCAACTCCCTTCTAAGGGAAACAGAGTGTCCAGTATACTGGACAGAACCATCTTGGGAAGGTCAACTGTGGCCCTCAGATCTGGATTAAGCACATCATCAGAAAACTTCCTAACCTGGTACAGCCCTCCGACTATTACCCATTACTGCTCCTCCATGTAGGAGGTGATGAAGCTACAATGCAATCAAAATATTTTAGGGTCTTGGGACAGCAAGTAAGGGAATCTGGAGCATGGGTTATTTTCTTCTCTCTCCTTCTAGTTGTGAGCAGTGACACTGTGTCTATTAACACATGGCTCTGTGGCTGTCATCATCATCACAGTTTGGGGTTTTTCAATAATAGGATGGCCTACACAGCACCAGGCCTGTTGGTGTCTGATGGGATCCATCTTTCTCAAAGGGGAAAGAGGGTCTTTGCTCACAATCTTTCAGGGCTTACTGACAAAGTTTTAGATTAGATCTGAAGAGGGAGGGATGGCACATCAAGGTTAGAGAGACAGGGTGCTAATAGGGACCCTCAGCCTATGTTTCTCAGATGTGCTGGGTACTTTGGAATACAGTCAAACTTGTATAGAGATGAGCCAGGAACTACTAAAGTAATAGGATCCAAGAGGGAAACACAAGTGAAACATCTCAGAGGAATTAAGGGATGTGCCTCTAAGAAGGTGACATGCCTGAGAGTCCAGTTGAAGTGCCTCTACACCAATGCATGCAGCATGGGCAACAAACACGAGGAACTGGGAGCCATTGTCCAGCAGGAAAACTATGATATAGTTGCTGTCACTGAAACATGGTGGGATGACACATGCAGGTTGAGTGCTGCAACGGATGGATATAAACTCTTCAGAAGGGATAGGCACTGCAAGAGAGGCAATGTGGATGCTCTGCATGTCAGGGAAGAGTTTGGACTGTCTAGAGATTAATAATGATGATGACAGGATTGAGCATTTTTGTGTAAGAATCAGGGGAAGGCCAACAAGACAGATAGCACAGTGACAGTCTGTTACAGACCACTCAAGCAGGATGGAAAAGCAGAAAATTTACTGTATGGGCAGCTGGGAGAATGCTCACAATTGACCTTGTAGGACACTTCAACTCTACCAGATGTCTGCTGTAAAGTACAGCAGAAAGGAAACATTCTAGGAGGTTTCTGGAATGTGTGGAAGAAAACTTCCTGGTGCAGCTGGTGAGGGAGCCAACTAGGGAAGGAGCAATCATGAAATGATAGGGTTTTGGATTCTTGGAGAAATGTGGAAGAGGGTTAACAGGAATGTCACCCTGGGCTTTTGGAGGAAGACTTCGGTCTGCTTAGGAGACTGGATGACAGAGTCCCTCAGGGGGGCAGTTCTGAAGGGCAAGGGAGTCCAGAAAGTCTGGAAATTTTTCAAGAAGGAAGCCTTAAATGTGAAAGAGCAGGCTGTCACTATGTACCAAAAGACAAGCCAGTAGCGAAGATGACCATCCTGACTGAACAGGATGCTTTGGTTAGAGCTCAGAGAGTCTGACCTTTCTAAGAAGGAGCAGGCTACTCAGGATGGACTGCAAGATATTGTGTGGTTATGTAGGGAGAAAATTAAAAGGGCCAAAGCCTAAGTAAAACTTAATCTGGCTACTGAGGTAAAGGACAATGAAAAATGTTACATTAAAAAAAAAAAACAAACCAAACATTAGCCAGAAAAGGCGGGCAAGGGAGACTCTCCAGCCCTTTTTAGATGTGGAGGAAACACAGTGACAAAATATGTGGAAAAGGCTGGGATACTTAGTATCTTCTTTGCTTCAGTCTTTAACAGGGTACCCCGTCCCCTGAGTTGCAAGACAGGGACAGGGAGAAGAATGGAGTCAACCGTAATCCAAGGGGAAATGATTCATGACTTGCTACTTCACCTAGACAAATGGGTGGGATGTGATTCACCCGAGTACTTAAGTAACTGGTAGAAGTGCCCACCAAACCATTTTCCATCTTTTGTCAGTAGTCCTGGCTAACCAGGTAGGTTCTAGTTGGCTGGATGGTAGCAAAGGTGTTGCTTATTTACATAAAGGTTGGAAAATAATATGGGGAACTACAGACCTGTCAGCCTGACGTCTATGCCAGGGAAGGTTTTGGAGCAGATTATCTTGAGTGCTATCACATGGCATGTACAGGACAAATAGGGGATCAGGCCCAGTCAGCACAGGTTCAGGAAAGGCAGATCCTGCTCAATTAATGTGATCTCCTTCTGTGAGAATGTGACCCACTTAGTGGAAGCCTGTGGATGTTGTTTACCTGAATTTTAGTAAAGCCTTTGACACTGTTTCCCATACTATTCCCCTGGATAAACTGACTGCCTATGACCTGGCTGGGTATTCTGTTCTCTCACTAAAACTCTGATTGAATGACTAGGCCCAAAGACTTCTGGTGAATGGAGTTACATGTATTTGGTGACCAGTCACAAGTGTTGTTCCCCAAGGCTCACTGTTAGGGTCAGTTCTTTTTAATATCTTTATCAATGATATGGATGAGGGGTTTGAGTGTACCCTCAGTAATTTTGCAGAAGGCACCAAGTTGTGTGGGTGTATTGTTCTGCTTGAGGGAAAGAAGGGTCTCCAGAGCGATCTATATAGACTGCATCAATGTGCTGAAGCGAGCTCTATAGAGTTCAACAAGGCTAAGTGCTGGGTGCTGCACAAAACAACCCCATACTACAGGCCTGGTGACAAATAGCTGAAAAACCGCCAGGTGGAAAATGACCTGGGAATGTTGGTGGACAGCTGGCTGAATATGAGACAGTAGTGTTGCCAGGTGGCCAAGAAGGCCAATAGCATCCCAGCTTGTACCAGAAACTGTTTGTCCAGCAGCACTAAGGAAGTGATTGACCCTTGACATGCATCACTGGTTGAAGCCAAACCCTGAATCCTGTGTTGAGTTTTGGGACGCTCACTGTAAGAAAGATACTGAACTGTTGGAGTGTGCAAAGAAGGGCCTTGAAGCTGGTGAAGGGTCTGGAGAAAGTCTTATGAGGATTGGTTGGGTGAACTGGAGTTGTTTAGCTTGGAGAAAAGGAGGTTGTGGGGAGACCTTATCACTCTCTACAGCTCCTGAAAGAGGGCTGCAGAGAGATCCGTGTTGTTCTCTTCTCTGAGAAGAGAGTTTAGACCGGGTATTGGGAAAAGATTTGTAACTAGAAGGGTTTTCAAGCATTGGAAGAGGCTACCCAGGGAAGTAGTTGAGTCATCAACCCTGGAGGTATTTAAAAGACATGTGTTTATGGATGCTTAGGACCATGGTTTGTGGTGAACTTGGCAGTGTTAGGTTTATGGTTGGGCTTGATGATCTCAAAGATCTTTTCCAACCTAAAAGATTCTGTGATTCCTTGATGTACTTATCACTCTCTTTGCTTGGAGTTTGCTTCTGTTACTTAAGCTTCCATCTCTATCTTTGCTCTCATCATGCTATCATGTAGTAAATTTCTGGTTCAGTTCTATTCTAAGATTCAATGGTGTCTGAATGTTAGAAGTAGCAACAACAGAAAAAACAAATTATACTGAGGCGGTCCTGCATATGTTAGAATGTACTCTGTGGGCTTTTATAACAGAATGTCTTGTACTCTGTGGTTTTTTTTGTTTTTTTTTTTTTTTTTTGAGAAAAAGCATCTTTCTTCAGTGAATATTATTTATATATTTATTATTTTTTTTTATTGCTCAAGAAGGGAGATCCTACGGGCTTATTTGAGATCTAGTACTGGGATATATTGCAAGCAGTACTACTACCTTTCTACAGTGTATTTTGAAGTCCTGTAGTGCAGATATTGCACCCACTTTGGCCAAGAGAGCAGACCGGAGCATGCGGGGAAGGAGAACGGATGGAGTCTGAAACAGTTCCAAAATCTATCTGGGCTTTGAGTAATTTCTGATAGACAATGTTCTTGTGGTCACTAGATGGCAGTATGTCCTACGAGATAAAAAGGGTCATCAAACATTTATCCATGTTGAAGATTAATATGATTTGGATCAGTTCAGTCAGTATAAAATTACTTATATTGTTGATGAAACAAAAACTTACATCAGAGATGAAATGCATTGTTCTCACTGAATTGTGAGTTCTGCTGCTGTGGAACTCTGTGTGTTCAACTATGCTGCTGTTTTTTCCTTCTCCCCTGCCCCCACTCTAAGTTCTCAGTTTATTTGAGTTTGGTTTTATTTTTTAATTTGCTTTATGTGGTGGTTAGTGTATTTTTTTTTCTTTTTATAGGTGGCAGTGACAGAATGGGAGAGGATATTGAAGGAAAAGTTATGAATTTGAATTTTTGTGTCTTCATAGGTTACTAAGCCAAAGGGAATACTAAATATGATTTACTGCCATAAATGTTGCTCTTGTAATGAAAACTTCCAGGAAAACTTCTTAGCATTCCTCTTCAATACTTATACTTTACACCATTTCATTTTTTATGTATTAATAACAATTTTAAACCACAAAATCTGTTTGTGAAAAAATGTACTCACAGTATTGCATTTACTGTTTTCTTAATAACTTTCAGTTTGCAGTTTGTACTGTTTTTTTATTTAAGAATGTTCACCCCCCATTCATTGTGGATATCTTTCTCTTCTGAAAAAACCCCTATTAAAATACTGTACACATTTAATATTATTCCTTCAAAAGTGTTCTACACAAAATATCTCAAAATCAGTTTTTTTAACTATATGTGTAATACTTTCTGAACAAACAGAAATATATATATATATATATATATACTGCTTGAAGAGTATTACAGTGTAGAATACCAGAATAGCAAGCATATAAAGAATTCCTTTAATGTAAGTTTTAGAACAATGCAACAGAAATGGGATGTAGCCTACCTCATCTAGCTGTTCACTGCATGCTGGATTTTTTCTCAACAGCATGTCAATATTGCATCGATATCATCAGTAGGAATTTTAACAATCAAACAGATTTGCAGTGTATGCTTATGATGATTACCAAGCATGAACTGCATATTTTTATTAACAGCACATCAATATCATCATTAGAAAATCAACCATCAAATAGATGTGTAGAGCAAGCATATTCTGAGCATTACAGTATTTAGAATAAAAAAAAATCATTGTTTATTCTAAGTGTATTTCTGCTTCAGTTTATTTCTGCTTCTAATCAGAAGGGCTATCTCAATTCCATTATTTTTACTGTAAAACCTTTAAAACAGTGTTAATGTAAACATAGTATGACATAAGTTTTCACCAGGAACTCCAGTAATAGTGAATTATGATTCACAAAGATGTCATAAAAGTACTTACGAAAGACTTGCAGTATACTGTGCCTGTAACTTTGCACCAAAAGCCTTGATTTTCAAGGGTAATCTTAATGCTCCTCATATGCAGCTATTTATCACTTGTTCCTGCTTCCCTTTAGCCGTGTAAGAGTCTTTAAAATGCTTTCTCTGCCCATGTTATTTACTCATGGTTTAAAGTTTACTGCTTAGAAGGGAAAAAAAAAGCAAATCAGACTTAGTCAAGACTTGAATCTTATTTCTCATGTATTTTATTGGATTTGTATGAAGAATGCAACCTAGTATTAACATTCAAATGTGTTGAAAATGCAGTAGCAATAGGCTCTAATTTTGTGCCATATGTTGGAGAATTGATGGCATGCCCCTATCACTGTAAGGTTAACCAATTAAATGTTCTCCCACATGCATGTTCATATTCCCTATTTTTATGCCAATCAAGTGCAATGGCTCACCAATACAGGAAAAGTATTGTAATTAGTAAATTCAGTTTTGAATGTCCAAGATACGTAGAAATTTAGTCCAAGAAGCCAATTGAACCAGTTATGTTCAGAAAGAATATATTTTTTATTAATTTCCAAAAATATTAATTGTAAACTTTTAGGAGAGACATTATAGAGCTAGTTGCTTTTATGACATTTTTAAATAACAATATTGCAGAGCAGAATTTTGGCCTTCTGGCTTTATATGGGGTGAAACACCCATTTAATTTTAGAGTAGCTTTAAATAAACTAATATAATAAAGAATGACAGAGTCCTACTTGAAAGAAACTATTGTTTAGGCAGTAAAAATAAAGCCTCTCAACATTTTTTACCAATTATCCATCTTTCTTTATACCGTTTATGTTTTACGGGATAATGGCTCTGGCAGAGCTAATAGTCAGCACCGCTCAGGATATCATTGCAGGAGAAAGATTCCCTTCTAGTGGAGATGACTACTACAGTCTCCCCAGCCTCCATAAGGTCTCTGCTAGGGTCATGCTCCTGACATCTTGCAATAGGTGAGTACAAAGACATAGCATACACTGTGTAAAGATGGATAGTTTAACCTTGCCTAACATTTCCCCTTGGCTACTGTTGTTTTTCATAGCAACCTTTTCAGAGCTGAAATAGTAGCTTTATTGGTGTGGAAGTATGATTTTTATCTTGGCATTGGTTTGAGGATAACCGGGTCATCTGCAGAAAGCAGCCTGAACTCTTGACTCTCCTCATTTAAAACCAATCATCTTCACAGCCTGTCTGCCTCAGATGCGTACTCCAGCAGTTTGATGGTGTTGATTTATATAAAAATGAGTATTATACTCTTAATTTATTTAATATCCATTGTTTGCTGCATTAAATAAGTTACTTTGCTCTAGTCATGGTAATTCTAAGTCCTAGACTTGCTTCAGATGGATCTGTGCCTCACGGGAGCCAGTCACATGGCAGATATACAAAGATTTTTTTGATGTCATTCAACTGTGTCATCTGTGCTTATATCTGATTCAGGGTCATCAACTTTAGGTTCAGTAATAGCAGAAAACAGGACTAGTTGAAGAAAAAGCCTCCTGAAGGCTTGCGTGGGTAGTACAAACAGAAACAAAACTGCTGACAACTAAGTTTTCAATCTGTCAGGAACTTATGCTCAACTGATGTAATAATAATTTGCACAGAACAATAAGCTGTACTGCTGTATAAAATATTTTTTTTTCTAATGACTTGTTATCCTAGGATGATGAAGGAATGAGTAGAATGTAAATTGTATTAAAACATAATTGCTTTTCTATTCAAACAAAAGCATATAGTGTATACATTGTGACAAATACCTAATGCATAGGAATGGAGCTTTTTTTGTTCTGCTGCAGTTTATGGCAATGTCTGCCACAACTGCCTATTTAAGATCTCAGTATAGGGTAATTTTAGCTGTTACCAGATAGTTGCTTTTGGTTGAAGAATAGGAATACGAGAATAGGTCTCTTCACTGCAAATGTGGGCTGTTCACAAACCAAGAATGTCAATTTATATTATTCAAGTTGAACATTTATAAGAAGATTAATTTTTTATAGCTATTATAATATCTAATGTAGATAAAGCTTATGTATAAGCTAATATAGCTTTTATTGTGCCACAAATAATTGTATAAGTTTCATACTCATGTGTTAGTTCACTCTGTTGTAGACAAAATACACTAAAAATGTTGAAAATATTCTTAAAAAATACTATACTTGTGAAGATTTCTGGATATAAACAATTTATATTCTACACATGTATCATCACTGGACTTGAATTAAAATCTGTGAGTGTTAAAGCTAACCTTAAGCAAGCATTTATGTTCAGTTCTCGTACTCATTGGTAGAACTCTAAACTTATGTTGCTTGGACTAACTATTCTCTTTAGTAGACACTGGTCCTGGGTAGTCACTTTCATAAACACATTTGAATATGAAAGATGCCAAGGCAAAATTTACTTCTACCTCCAACTTCACAGTGTACCTTTTCTTTTGTTGATCAGCATTACTGGGCTGTAATTTTGGACTCTTTATTATCATCATCTCAGCCAGAATTAACATAACTAATCTTTGTCTCTATCCATGACTTGTCAGTCAAACCACTGGAATAATTCTCAAATCCCTTGAGGCACCAGTTACGGAATGAGTTCCTATGTACCGCAGCAACTGGTGCGTTGTCTGTATGAGCAATCCCCTGTTGGTATTTTGTTTTACTGAGGAAATTCAGGTTTTGTTAGCTAGGTCTCATTAGTAATTTTGTCAGGGCCACCATCATGACATCTTTGATGAATATTATGGTTAAAATATCTTGTGAGCTAAGTCAATACAATTCATGTTTTAACTTCTTTCAGAGGCCTGCTAAAATCAGGACAAATAGGTATGTAATCAACTTCACGAAGTTGAGATGCTGTGCAGGCAGCAGGTGGTTGAGTCTCAGCATCCCCTTGATATGACTGATTTGTACACGAGGCTCAGACTGAGTGTGCCATCTCTGACAAATTGTTGGCATGAGATGTTTGAGCATACTTCTGCTTGAACCCAATGGACAATAAGATTTGCTTTGTTAAACGTAATGATACTGGGTAGAGCAGTAAAAACATGAGACTTTATTTTTTAATGTTACTTTAAATGTTTATAAATATTCTGGTTTGTTACTGTTTAATTAAGATTTTCTTTGGGGAAATGATTTTAAACCTTCTGAGGACAGTGACACATTCATTCCAAACAGTACCTCTCTGCAAATAGACATGGTGAAAAGATACTTAATGTGTATGGTGGCCAAGTACAGTGTTTGTCATGTTGTGGTTCTACTGGACGGGAGTACAAGGTGCTCATGCATATTGTCCTACAGTTTGCTCAGGCTTTTACTTTCTTCTCTATGCTTGACTTCTTTATATCACGTCAATATCTGAAAAAAAAAATTACTTGGAAATCCGTCTTGCTCATATCTATGAGGTATTTGTAAAACACTTTCAACCATTTAAGCCAAAGCTTTTGGCAACGGTTCCAAAAGTAGGGGATTTTTCCCTTGATGCTGCCTAAGTTCCTGGTATGCTCTTTAGCAGTGACACAAGGAATTGCTGAATTCCTCCAGATTTTTGGTTTTCATTGTGTTTCCATCTGTTCAAGAAAAATGTTTTCATGGGACAGGCACTCTCTGTGATGTTCTTCCTTTTCTTCTATCACCCTTCCACTTAAGAAGTAGTCTTGGAAAGGTTTAAAACACAAGTGCTGTTTTATGCTGTGTTTCTTCCATTTCCTTGAAATCCATGTTCCACCTCTCCCATATCCTGTTTCTTTCAGTATCAGACTAAATTCCTGCTAGGTAGTGTAATTTAGGGCTGCAATATTACAGTCTGCACAACGTTCCTGTGCAACTTCACCTGCTGGATGATACTTTTTTGACATGCAGTTTCAGTTTGCTGCCTTTCTGCTTTCACAGGTTCTCCAGCCAAGAGCTACAAGGCAGTCTCAGAAGAATCTGTTTTGTGGTTACTTGCATGTTACTATTCTGCACCCATTTGGCCTGAAATTCTTTATTGTCATGATTTGCTGACTTCCGTTGCGTGTCCCTGCTATGTTAGTAACAGAGGTTACGTAAATGCAGCAGAACCCTGCTACCAGCCATCTGAGAAGCCTCCTCTCTCCAGTTCAACATCCATTCCTAAGCTAGCAAAGAGGTTGAAAAGCAATAACAGAAATATACTGCTGGGTCTAAGATGGAGCCATGATGAGAAACTAAGATTATCAGATGGAGCAAAAGTGCATGTTCAAGCTTGAACCAAAGGTCATGCAATTACCAGAGCCTCTTACAAAGATCTCTCAGTGCACTAAAGTGGTAACAGAGAGCATGTCACTTGAAAGGCTTGTTTCCTGCTATGAAACAGCAGGGTTCCCTCTGACTGACTGATGATCTGAAATCTGTTCTTGGGAGTTCTGTGTCTTCACAACTGAGATTAAGTATTCTTAAAGTACTACTATTTTGGCTTTGAATTTATGGGTTGGGTTTTTTTGTTTGTTTGTGTGCGTGTGTGTGGGTGTGCACATTTCTTTGTTGGGATTTGGTTGGTGTGTTTTAATTTTGTTTTGTTTTGTTTTCTCTGATGATTATATAATTTTTTTTCCTTCAGGAAATTTCTTCTGAAATATTATGCATTCAGCAAAAAATTTGGACTAATGGTATG
This sequence comes from Coccyzus lansbergi, assembly GCA_033558105.1. NCBI lineage: Eukaryota > Metazoa > Chordata > Aves > Cuculiformes > Coccyzidae > Coccyzus > Coccyzus lansbergi. Next base: position 2,013,535 of record JAUMJK010001092.1, read on the forward strand.
TCTATGACCTGACTGACATTAGTTTATTGAGCTAGGAGTAAAATTCTGAGATAGTTTCTGGTTAAACTATGACCAATAATTACCAATAATAGGGCTCTGTGTATGCTAAGGCCTCTTATTGTTAGGGCAGCATCTACAAATTGCATATTTTCTGGTGGCAAGCTAATAATAATGAAGTTTGTCTATATCTTGCTGTATGACTGATTGCACTGTGGACAAAGGGTGTAATATGAACTATATTTTAAATAATGAGTGATTTTGAATGGCATTATGTTATTTACTATGTCCTCCAAATATCTCTTCTGTAATGAGAGATTGAGCAGAGATAAGGTGCAATTTTGGCAAAGTTTCACCTAGATATAATATTTTGTATTTATTATTAACACTAGTTTTTAATGTGTTTGATTTTCATGATTTTTAGGGAGACCTTTGTTTTGCAATGAACTCTCATATGTCACCACAACAAAGTATTTGAGCCTTTGTTTTTTCTCCCTTTTTTTCTTAACTTGGATAAAATCCACCTTAAAAAAAGTGTTGAAATATGTTCTATTCTATGAGCACATTTCACAATTAATACATTTCAGAAGACTCCTACTTTATTATCAAAATTTTCTCTTAGGCTAACAAATATATTGCAGTCTGTTATTATATACTACTCTAGCTGAAGAAAATAGTTTTCCAGAAAATCTGAATGCAGCTGCATTAAATTTTCCCCTTGCCGTATCTCACATCTATATTGACAGTTATTTAAGAGAAGTATTCTTCGTGTGTAGAGAGCATGGGAAGGCGGTAAATGAAACCCCTCAATTAATTCAACTAATATACAAATTGGATGTATTCCCAATCTCCTTTATAAATATTTTGCTTAGATCATTTGTTCACATGGAGAAGAGGAATGAGATGTGAACAGGTATTATCAAAAGTTCAGTTGAACTGGCAGTGGACAATGGGTTGTGATTAGGTACTGATGTTTTCCTATTTTTTATGCATAGCTCTGTTCGCAACCTTTGATTTCACATCTGGCTATACATTTGAAGAAAACTCTGTTCTTTTACTACTTCTGTTTATTCCATGGTCATTTTTTTTTCTTTTATTCCATCATTGCAAAATTTTCCTCTTTAGCTATTGTTGTAAATCGGTCAGTGGGAGTAGCTTACTTTGTATTATTCAATAGATCACTAGGATAGTATTTGGGAGCTTTTAAATTCAGTATTTCAGGTTTCAATCCCCTCTTTTCAATGGTTATGGGTATATTTAATTTTCAGTTTGTCTCTTAGATTTGGTTTGCATTGAAGAATTCCTCACTCACAGATGATTTTTTTTTTCAGATTAAGTTTTGCACTTTAGTGTTACATTCCTCAATGGCAAATCAAGTTGTCTGCTTATTTTGTTTGCTGATTTTCTGTAGATTTGCAAGTGCTGCATGCTATAGGATTTCCACCTCACCTCTCCCACTCCATATAAATTGCTAAGCATCACTTATATCTGGAAAGCAGTTTCAGTGCAAGCACAGTAAATAACAGTCCAACCAAGTGGATTTCAGATCTACAGCTGATGACCTATTCATGTCCTGTCTGTCTTCTTAATGGATATTTCTTCAGTTGTGAATCGTAAGCACTGGTTCTGCTTTCTTGCTGGGTAGTATTACTTTATAAATATTGCTTTATTGCCTATGGTCATAGCACATTAGATTTCCAGTATTTTGAAAGAGCTTGCTGAGAAGTTGTTTTGCATACTATCAAATGGCCTCAGCCCAGCAGTAAACTATAGAAGGAATTCTTACTATCAAGTTGACAGTTCTTACAACTCAAACTGGGCATTTATTTTTTTTTCCTAGATATTATATTCACTTAATAAAAAAACCCAAGAAAATGTTTGAAAAAAAGTTAGCAATTTCATATTCAGTAACAATAATTGCTGGTTTTGAAGTTCTGAGATAGGTAGTTGAGTACAGATAATTTTTTTTTCCACTTTAGTTTTCAGGTTAAACTTAGCAGGGAAATAAGATAACATTCATAGTATAGCTAATTCAGAGAAGCTGCCATTGTCCTTTTAGCCTAGAATCTGAAACAGTCAGTTTGAGGTAAATAACACTGCTTTCCTCTTCTGGTGTCCTAACTGAAAACAAGGCCTTGGACCACAGTCTTCCCTTTCCCAGAAGTGGACTTCACCTTCCCCAACCATGACCATGACATCATCTGGTCTACTCATCCTAACACTGTGAGGATGCCCTGAGATAGTGACCTCTCAGCCTTCTCATCCAGAACACGTATCTTCATATAAATGGTCTCTTAGCCTTTGGCAAAGATATTAAGACTAACTGAGTAAGGATGATTATGAAGCTTGGTGGTGGGGGTGCTCACCTGCAAGGAAAGTCACTTTGTTTCCAGTCTTGTTTCTAGATAAGACTTAATTTGTTTAGACTAGCATCATGTTAGCATTGCTCACTGTGCCTAGTTGTATAATTACATAATTAATATCAAGCCAAAAAGTGCTTTTACAAGATAAAGCTAAAGTAAGATAAAATGAGTTTTCAAAATCAAAGCCTTCCTAAAACATATACCTTCTTCAGTCAGACAGTGTACTACTAGCTTTTGTTTTCTGCTGTCTGGGAGGTCATCCAGCTAAATATCTGAAAGGATGAAGATGTTATAACTTCTCTGGCAGATCAGTTCTAGTGTTTAACTTTTACAGTAAGAATGTTGTGGGTATTTTTCCATATGTTTAAATAAGGAAACCAATTTCTTGGTTTTATGGATGTGCCCATTGGCCCTTGTATGTTCACCAAGTATCCCTGAGGAAAGTCTGTTTCTCTCTTTATTTCTCTCACTGGGCACTCGGATTAGCAGAGTTAAACTAACTGATTGCAGAAACACCTTTGAACTCAGTTTAACAGGGAATCTAGTAAAATTCGGTTTTGGTCAGCTCTGGAGTCGTTATGTGAATCAAAGCTTTATCTGCCTCTTGCTCTCCTGATGCTGGTCTTTAAGGTGTAACAATAATGTATTGAAGTCATTACAAGGTTTACAAGCTCTGAATATACCAATATAATGATATACCAAAAAGTAAGAAGGTAGGTTTTTGCTCAGTGAAGGTGGTTGAAAAGTAAAATTTCAAGCACAGTTGGCATCAAAGAATTTCTTAAAGGAATTGCTGTAAGGAATTGTGTAAGATTGCAGTTGCAATTCCTTTATTCATTTTGTTTTGAGGTTTTGATTTTTTTGGGTTTTTTTGTTGTTTTGATTTGTTTTGTTGTTTTTTTTCATTATCAAGAATCATAGAATCATAGTACAACCAGGTTGGAAGGGACCCATCAGATCTTCTAGTCCAACCATTCCTATCAAACACTAAACCAAGTCCCTTAAGACCTCATCCACACATGCCTTAAACACCTCCAGGGAAGGTGACTTAACCACCTCCCTGGGCAGCCTATTCCAATGCCCAATGACCCTTTCTGTGAAAAACCTCCTCCTAATTTCCAGCCTAAATCTACCCTGGCGGAGCTTGAGGCCATTCCCTCTCGTCCTGTCCCCTGTCACTTGGGAGAAGAGCCCAGCTCCCTCCTCTCTACAACCTCCTTTCAGGTACTTGTAGAGCGCAATGAGGTCTCCTCTCAGTCTCCTCTTCTCCAGGCTAAACAACCCCAGTTCTCTCAGCCATTCCTCATAAGGCCTGTTCTCCAGCCCCTTCACCAGCTTTGTTGCTCTTCTCTGGACTCGCTTCAGAGCCTCAATATCCTCCATGTGCTGAGGGGCCCACAAATGAACAGAGTATTTGAGGAGCGGTCTCACCAGTGCTGAGTACAGAGGGAGAATCACCTCCCTGGACCTGCTGGTCACACCGTTTCTGATACAAGGCAGGATGCCATTGGCCTTCTTGGCCACCTGGGCACACTGCTGGCTCATGTTCAGTCGGCTGTTGACCAACACCCCCAGGTCCCTCTCCTCCTGGCAGTTTTCAAGCCAGGCTTCTCCCAGTCTGTAGTTCTGCATGGGGTTGTTGTGCCCCAAGTGCAGGACCTGGCATTTGGCCGTGTTAAACCTCATGCCACTGGACTCGGCCCAGCAGTCCAGCCTGTTTAGGTCCCTTTGCAGAGCCTCCCTACCCTCCAGCAGATCGACACTTCCACACAGCTTAGTGTCATCTGCAAACTTGCTAAGGGTACCCTCAATGCCCTCATCCAGGTCATTGATGAAGACATTGAACAGGACTGGACCTAGCACTGAGCCCTGGGGAACCCCACTTGTCACTGGCCTCCAGTTGGACTTAACACCATTTACCACCACTCTCTGGGTCCGGTCATCCAGCCAGTTTTCTACTCAGGAGAGTGTGCACCTGTCCAGGCCAGAGGCTGACAGTTTCCGTAGCAGAATGCTGTGAGAAACTGTGTCCAAGGCTTTACTGAAGTCCAGAAAGACCACATCCACAGCCTTTCCCTCATCCAGCAGCCGAGTGACTTTGTCATAGAAGGTGATCAGGTTGGTTTGGCAGGACCTGCCTCTGGCAAACCCATGTTGACTGGGCCTGATCACCCGGTTCTCTTGCATGTGCTTCATGATAGCACTCAAGATCACCTGTTCCATGACTTTCCCTGGCACTGAGGTCAGACTGACTGGCCTGTAGTTCCCCGGATCCTCCCTGCTACCCTTCTTGTAAATGGGAACTACATCAGCCAGCCTCCAGTCCAGTGGAACCTCCCCAGTCTTCCAGGACTGCTGGAAGATGATGGAAAGGGGTTTGGCCAATACATCCACTAGCTCCTTCAGTACCCTAGGATGTATCCCATCTGGCCCCATAGACTTGTGGGTGTCTAGTTGGCCAAGCAGGGCTCTGACTACCTCCTCTTGGACCATGGGAGCCTCGTATTGCTCCTCTGTTTCCGGGGTATCTACACAGAGGGAACAGCTTTCTTTACAATTAAAGACTTAGGCAAAGAAGGCATTAAGTACCTCAGCCTTCTCCTCATCCCCTGTCACTGCTCTTCCCTCTGAGTCCAAAAGGGATTGTATGGTCTCCCTTGTCCTCCTTTTACTGTTTATATGCTTATAGAAAGATTTTTTGTTGTCTTTTACAGACTTAGCTAATCTGATCTCTAGCTCAGCCTTAGCCCCTCTGTTTTTTTCCCTACATAGCCTCGCTTCCCTCCTGTAGTCCCTCCAAGAGGCCTGTCCCCCCTTCCAGAGCCTATAAATATTCCTTTTTTTTTCTAATTTCACTCAAGATTTCCCTACTCAACCAAGCTGGTTTTTTTCCCTTGTCGGCCTTTTTTCCAGAACACGGGGATGGCTTTCTCCTGAGCTGCCAGGATCTCCTTTTTGAAGAGCTCCCAGCCCTCATGGGCTCCCTTGCCCTCAAGTGTTGCCTCCCAGGAGACTTTGCCAACCAGCCTTCTAAACAGTTCAAAGTCTGCCCTCTGAAAATTTAGTGCTACCATCCTGCTTAGCACCCTCTTCACTTCACCTAGGACAGAAAACCCTATCATCTTGTGATCACTAAGTCCTAGGCGACCCCCTACTGTCACATCCCCCACAAGCCCCTCTCTGTTGACAAACAGCAAGTCCAGGAGGGCACCTTCCCTTGTTGGTTCATTCACCAGCTGTGCAAGGAAGTTGTCTTCCACGCACTCCAGGAACCTCCTAGACTGCTTCCTTTCTGCTGTATTGTACTTCCAGCAGATATCAGGGAGATTGAAGTCTCCCACAAGGACAAGAGGCATTAACTTGGAGATTGACCCCAGCTGTTTAAAGAAGAGCTCATCAGCTGCATCTCCTTGGCTGGGTGGCCTGTAACAGACTCCCATCACAAAATCTCCCTTCTTATGGGCTCCCTTGATCTTAACCCACAGACACTCAATCTCCTCATCGCCACAGTCCATCTCAGAGGTGTCCAAGTCCTCCCTTACAAAGAGGGCTACTCCACCTCCTCTCCTACCCTTTCTATCCCTCCTGAAGAGTTTATATTTGTCTTCCATTTTATTCCTCTGTAGTGTCTAACCACATGTATCTCTTGGGACTAGGCTTTTGGTAGTACATCTGATTTTATGATATTCATATAATTTTTAATCTTTCAATATCTTATATGAAATGAAAATTTAATCAGTGGATCATGGAATGTTTATGTTTGTATAATTTTACTGTTTATTGGTATAGTAAATACCAATCTTCTTCCAGTTAGGAAAAGAGGTGTTTTTGTTGTGGAAACTGTTTTATGTGATGTGTTAAGGGCAGAGTGTGTAGGTTGGGCATAGCATTCAAATTAACTCACCTTGTGTGGGTTAGTAGTAGGAAAGGGACTGAAACATTGCCCTGGAAATAAGTGGAAGTGTTACAACGAAGTTCTTGAACAGATAGAGTTGTCAGACAGTATTCTCAAGTGCTGCAAATAGTTTTGAATAAGAACATGTTAATAGAGATGAGAGTGAAAATGAGGCTTAGAATTGAGATATATACACACTTTTTTAAAAAATGCATAAGTAGGAGAAGGGGATAAAACTTAAACTTGTGCAGCTTATATTTGATTTTAAATGCTTACATTTTACATGAAGAATGTCAAACTCATCATCCCTAGTGCCGAGTTGGAGTGCATTTCAGGTTAGTAAAGTTTAAGTAAGTCTATTTTTTTTAACCTCCGTGACTTTTCAAGTTTGACAATTTCTGTTTCATTTTTGTGTGGTTGATATTTGGAGGCATGCTTGATCCCTTTGCTCCAGGCCTCCAAGTATTTGTTTATTAAAATCAACATGGTATCAACCACTGGCATAAGGTCATTGTGGAAAAATAGAAATGAATAGTGAACCTCACTCACTGATCATTCCTGCATGAAAGCATAATGAACTGAAGTAGACAGTGCCCAGTATTTGTATGCTGGTTTACCTAATGCAGACAGACATAGTAGTGTAAAGACAGTATTAGACATTACTGCAAAATCTCCAAGATGTTTAAAATCATCTGTATAAGATGCAACACTTCATGTTTACCTCTGGTTAGGCAAAGCCAAGCAGATGCACAAATGGAGCTTGAAAAAAGGGAACTGGTAGAAGTGGAACTACCAGAGAATACATGAATGTGTGTGGGAGGGAATCTTGCTCCAATTAAGAGGAAACTGATACTTCCATAGAAGATTCAGTTTTCAAGAAGCTAGTTCATATATGTCTGCAAGCGTAAGCTGTTGTTGTCTTGCATGCTTTTCTCTTCTCCCTACTACCTGCTATTCCCCTTTCCCACTCTCCAACAAAGAGATGGAGAGGATGCAAATAATTGCTTGTCTGAAACAGAGGGAGCTGTGGGCTTTGGTTGACATTAGTGTATTATGGAGGGATTCAGATGCACGATACTCATCAAATTTCTATCAATACTAATTTACTAATATCAATAATAATCTGTTTCCCAGTGGATCAACTTTCTCAAGCAGGGTCTGTGCACTACTTACAGCTCTCTGAGCCCTTCAACTAAGGTGTCAATAAAGCTTAGAGCTGTTCTGGGGCTATTGACAGTTATTAAAAATGACCTTGATGTAATTTCATGCCTATCAAAACAAAGGCCATATGTTAAAGATTATGAAAAGCTACAGTGAAGGAAAGCAATGACAAGCTTCTGCTGGGTGAGGATAGAAGGAGGTCAGCATATGTGAAGATTATTGTATTCTCTCCTCTGGTTTTTTTCCTGAGGCACTGAACGATGCCCCTTGGTAGGGAACTGTTATGCTAAAGGCGTAATTGGAACAATTTAGAACTCAAGGGTACACTTTTTTTAAAGATCTGTCATAGCATATCATCTCAACAGTTAATGTGGCGTAAAATATCATAAACACTGCTGAGGACACTGGAGTCCCCATGGCAGGGACCAATCGATGAGACCCAGTGGATAATCTGTCTTCACTCGCAAACAGTGGGCAATGCAAGGAACACTCTCACTCGCATTTTTTTTCTATCAATTTATAGATATACCAGGCTTTTACCTGGGTGGCTGTCATGCACAGGCAAGGAAACAATAGTTTGGTTGTACCTCAGGCATGGTGATCAATAAGATTTTGCAAATTTGTGTGTGCATTGAGTCCAAAACATGAAATAAATGGATTCCTGCTAACAATCAAAACATACTTTACTATAATATGTATAAATGAGACCACAGTTAAAAACCTAGAGAGACTATGGACAGCATAGCATATCATGCCCTTTTGCCTTTATTCTTAAAAATGGGTTGGCAAGAGTTTCCCTATGGGTTTTTCTGTTTTTTGGTTTTTTTTTCAAGCTCATCTTTCCTTTACCCCTGGTAAGCAGCAGACCTCTCTGTGAAGTGGTAGGTAGTTGTAGAGAGTAATGAGGTCTCCTCTCAGCCTCCTCTTCTCTAGGCTAAACAACCCCAGCTCACTCAGCTGTTCCTCATAATGTCTGTTCTCCAGACCCCTCACCAGCCTCCTTGCTCTTCTCTGGACTCGCTCCAGAGCCTCAACATCCTTCTTGTGCTGAGGGGCCCACAAATGAAAACAGTATTCGAGGAGCGGTCTCACCAGTGCTGAGTTCACCAGTGCTGAGTACAGAGAGAGAATAACCTCCCTGGATCTGCTGGTCACACCGTTTCTGATACAAGCCAGGATGCCATTGGCCTTCTTGGCTACCTGGGCACACTGCTGGCTCATGTTCAGTCAGCTGTTGACCAACACCCCCAGGTCCCTCTCCTCCAGGCAGCTTTTCAGCCGTACTTCTCCCAGTCTGTAGCATTGCACAGGGTTGTTGTGCCCCAAGTGCAGGACCTGGCATTTGGCCGTGTTAAACCTCATGCCATTGGACTCAGCCCAGTGGTGCAGCCTGTTCAGATCCCTTTGCAGAGCCTCCCTACCCTCCAGCAGATCAAACACTTCCACACAACTTTGTGTCATCTGCAAACTTGCTAAGGGCACCCTCAAGGGGACAGGGCAAGAGGGAATGGCCTCAAGCTGCACTAGGGGAGGTTCAGACTAGATAAGGAGTAAATTTTTCACAGGAAGGATCATTGGGCACTGGAACAGGCTGCCCAGGGAGGTGATTTAGTCACCATCCCTGGAGGTATTTAAAAGATGGGTGGACAAGGTGCCGAGGGGCATAGTTTAGTGTTTGATAGGAATGATTTGACTCAATGATCCTGGAGGTCTTTTTCAATATAGTGATTGTGTTATTCCATGAAACAGTGCTGATCTTTCAGGTTTGTTGGGCATTAAAGCGTTAATATTCATACTTCTTGTATTTATGAAGTCTGCAGACAAGGTTGAGTTATCTGAAAAGGATAGAAACATAATTTTATTAAAGTGCTAGAGGATATACTAACAATCTGGCTTGCATATAATATGGCACATAATAACTTTTGTTGTTCTTTTTTTAAAAGTCCTTATAACATTAATCTGTGACAACCAAAACTAGAGGTGCTTTGACATGTATTGCCTCCTGCCTGTAGTCCTCCTGTCAACATCACCCTATATTCTGTGTTGCTCCAAATGTTTAGCAGGTTGAGCAGTGGACTGATGAACTTTAAAATTAATATAGGAGCAAAAAACAGTGTAATAAATATGAATGTGTCTTAGCCACATGAATCTCTTCATCCAATTCACCATGAGACCACTTACTTTATATTTTCCTAACTCAGTATGGTGGGCAATGTGTAAAGCTAGAAACAAGTGAGTAGGTCAGGGGTGTTTCTATTTTTCATATACTTAAATGTATCATGTAGAGCCTGAGACTACTGGATTGACTGAGTTTTTAGCATAATAGGGTGATTAAGATTAATGACCATTACTCTGCTTCCAAGCATTTTCACTGATGTCTAAGCAAGGTGCACATGGAAACTTAGATGTGGAAGTCTGTCTAGGGACCATCTTCTTGTTTTCTTTCCAAGACTTTGTTTTGTTGAAGCAGAAAACATGACATATGGTCTGGTTTATTGAGCAAACAACAAATTCTTCTGCTCTAAATGACTGCTTAGGGTATGTGTGCTGATGATAACTAATCTTTGTAATCGAACATTACCTAGAAATCGCTACAGATGTACAAACGTGCTTTTCTAGATGAAGATTTCAACTTGAAAGACTTGAAAATGTAATTAAACATAAAAAAACCCCATAAACATTAAATGTAATTAAACCCCCCCTCTCAAACCAGCTCGTGCCTCTGCTTCTGTTATGGGCTCTACTTGTGAAAGCTGCCTTTAAGTGAAGGAACTTCTTCACATGGTCGAGGAGTTAAGGGAGGAGGTAAGGAGACTGAGGACTATCAGGAAATGTGAGAGGGAGATAGACCTGTGGAGCAGTTCCCTCTCACTCCCTCAGCAACCTGTTGCACATGGTGTGCTCATTAACCAGCCACCTGCAAACTGCAAGGTTGGGGTTATAAGAGATGGGGAATGGCAGCAGGTTCCTTCCAGAAGGAAGCCTGCTGCCCTCAAGCAGACTTCAATACCTGACATCCCCCTGGTGAACAAGTACCAGGTGCTGCAGGTGGAATCTAATTCTGAGGATGACGGCTCCCACAGCGTAGAATCTTTTCCTAGGCCACACCATCCTTGGAAGAAAATAACAACATCCTCCATTAAGAAGAAGAGGAGGGTGATTGTTGTAGGGGACGCCCTCCTCAAAGGTATGGAGGGACCCATTTGCAGACCCGACCTGCTCCACAGGGAGGTCTGCTGTTTACCAGGGGCATCAGGGAAGGAAGTAGCTAGGAAACTTCCTTCCCTGATCCATGAGACAGACTACTACCCTCTGATAGTAGTCCAGACTGGTAATGATGGTCTAGTAAACAGTAAGTCTAAGGACATCAAAAAAGACTTCAGGGCCATTGGGAAGATGATGGAGGGCTCCGGGGCACAGGTAGTGTTCTGCTCCAGCCCTAGGCTAAATGGAGTGGACTCCAATCCTGGTGCGAGGAAATGGGCTGTGGATTCTTTGATCACAGGGTGGTTTGTGCAACCCCTGACACGGTTGTGAGGGTTGGGACACGTGGGTCTCCTAGTGGGGCTAAGGCCCTTGCTAAAAACTTAGCTAAGTTCATAAATCGTGCTTTAAACTAGATGAGAAGTGGGAGGGGATTGAGTCCAGGATAGGCAAGACCAAGCCTGGATGTGGGGCACTAGGGATTAGGAGAGGGTGTGCTGGTGAGGACCACCAGCACATCACTGCACAGGAAATGGGGGAGAGAATGTACCTTGGAGCAGTAAAGGGGATACAGGTACTCTGGTGCAAGCTACTCCAGTTACCAGGCAGTTGGGAACAAACATTGTTCCCTCTAAGAGGGTTGAGGGCTCAGCAGCTCAGCTGAAGTGCATTTACACCAATGCATGCAGCATGGGGAATAAGAAGGAAGAGCTGGAAGCTGTCATAGGGCAAGGAGCCTATGATGTTGTTGCCATCATGGAAATGTGGTGGGATGACTCATATAACTGGAGTACAGATATGGTGGGGTACAAACTCTTCAGGTGGGACTGGAAGGGTAGGAGAGGAGGCAAGGTAGCCTTCTTTGTAAGGGAGGACTTGGACGCTATTGAGATGGATTGTGGAGATAAGAAGATGGAGTGCCTGTGGGTTAAAATCAGAGGAGCCCATAAGAAGCTAGACTTTGTGATAGGAGTCTGTTACAGGCCATCCAGCCAAGGAGAAGCAGCTGATGATCACTTCTATAAACAGGTGGGGTTAATCTCCAAATCAATACCACTTGTTCTTGTGGGAGACTTCAATCTTCCCGATATCTGCTGGAAGTACAGTAGAGCAGAAAGGAAGCAGTCTAGGAGGCTCCTGGAGTGCGTGGAAGACAACTTCCTTGCGCAACTGGTTAATGAACCAACAAGGGAAGGTGCCCTCCTGGACTTGCTGTTTGTGAATAGAGAAGGCCTTATGGGGGATGTGGCAGTAGGAGAACGCCTAGGACTAAGTGATCACGAGATGATAGGGTTTTCTGTTCTAGGTGAAGTGAAGAGGGTGCTGAGTAGGACAGTAGCATTAGATTTCCAGAGGGCAGACTCTGAACTCTTCAGAAGGCTGGTTGGCAAAGTCTCCTGGGAGACAGTCCTTAAGGGCAAGGAAGCCCACAAGGGCTAGGAGCTTTTTAAAAAGGAAATCCTAGCAGCTCAGGAGAAAGCTGTCCACTTGTTCCAGAAAAGAGCTGGAGGGGGAAAACCAGCTTGGTTGAACAAGGAGATCTTGAGAGATATCAAAAAGAGCAGAAACGTTTATGGGCTTTGGAAGAGGGGACAGATGCCTTGGGTGGACTACAGGAGGGAAGTGAGATTGTGCAGGGAAAAAATCAGGAGGGCTAAGGCCCAACTAGAAATCAGATTGGCAAAGTGTGTGAAGATAATAAAAAATCTTTTTATAAATGTATTAACAATAAATGGAGGACAAGGGAAACCATACAGTACCGATTGGACGCAGAAAGAACAACAGTTACAGGAGATGAGGAAAAGAATGAGGTACTTAATGCCTTCTTTGCTTCAGTCTTTAGTTGTAAAGAAAGTTGTTCCCAACGTATACAAACCCAGGAGTTAGAGGAACAAAATGAGCCTCCCATGATCCAAGAGGAGGCAGTTAGAGACTTGCTAGCCAAACTAGACACATAGAAGTCTATGGGGCCAGACGGGATTCACCCAAGGGTATTGAGGGAGCTTGTGGATGTGCTGGCCAAACACCTTTCCATCTTCTTACAACAGCCCTGGAAGACTGGGGAAGTTCCACTGGACTAGAGGCTGGTTGATGTTGTGCCCATCTACAGGAAGGGTCAAAGGGAGGATCTGGGGAACTACAGGCCAGTCAGTCTGACCTCAGTGCCAGGGAAAATCATGGAACAGGTGATCTTGAGTGCTATCATGAAGAACATGCAAGAGAACCAGGTGATCAGACCCAGTCAACACAGATTCACAAAAGGCAGATCTTGCCAAACTAAACTGATCACCTTCTATGACAAAGCGACTTGGCTGCTGGATGAGGGAAAGACTGTGGATGTGGTCTTCCTGGACTTCAGCAAAACCTTTGACACAGTTCCTCACAGCATTCTGCTACGGAAACTGTCAGCCTCTGGCCTGGACAGACGCACACTCTCCTGGGTGGAAAACTGGCTGGATGGCCGGATCCAGAGAGTGATGGGAAATGGTGTTAAATCCAGCTGGAGGCAAATGACAAGTGGTGTTTCCCAGGGCTCAGTGCTGGGTCCAGCCCTGTTCAATGTCTTCATCAATGACCTGGGTGAAGTCATTGAGTGTGCCCTTAGCAAGTTTGCATTTGACACTAAGCTGAGTGGATGTTTCGATCTGCTGGAGGGTAGGGAGGCTCTTACAAAGGGATCTCACCAGGCTGGACTGCTGGGCTGAGTCCAACGGCATGAGGTTTAACACGGTCAAATGCCGGGTCCTGCACTTGGGGCACAACAACCCTATGCAGAGCTACAGACTAGGAGAGGTCTGTCTAGAAAGCTGCCTGGAGGAGAAGGACCTGGGGGTGTTGATTGACAGCTGACTGAACATGAGCCAGCAGTGTGCCCAGGTGGCCAAGAAGGCCAATGGCATCCTGGCTTGTATCAGAAACGGTGTGACCAGCAGGTCCAGGGAGGTTATTCTCCCTCTGTACTCAGCACTGGTGAGGCCGCTCCTCGAATACTGTGTTCATTTGTGGGCCCCGCAGCACAAGAAGGATGTTGAGGCTCTGGAGCGAGTCCAGAGAAGAGCAACAAAGCTGGTGAAGGGGCTGGAGAACAGGTCTTATGAGGAATGTCTGAGAGAGCTGGGGTTGTTTAGCTTGAAGAAGAGGAGGCTGAGAGGGGACCTCATTGCTCCCTACAACTACCTGAAAGGAGGTTGTAGAGAGGAGGGAACTGACCTCTTCTCCCAAGTTCCAGGGGACAGGACGAGAGGGAATGGCCTCAAGCTCCGCCAGGGGAGATTTAGGCTAGACATGAGGAGAAAGTTTTTCACAGAAAGGGTCATTGGGGCTTGGAACAGGCTGCCCAGGGTGGTGGTTTATTCACCTTCCCTGGAGGTGTTTAAGGCACGGGTAGACAAAGTGCTGAGGGACTTGGTTTAGTGTTTGATAGGAATGGTTGGACTCTGTGATCCGGTGGGTCTCTTCCAACCTGGTTATTCTATGATTCTAAAAGAATCGTAAGGTGTTATGCATATGCTTCAGTTTGCTATGAAGTTCTAAAATCCCAGTTTCCCCAGTTACTCTATTAATGTAAGCAGCTGCCGAAATTTTAAGGGGCCATTAAATAAACATTTGTGTAAAGAAAGGAAATTTACTCATTTTTGTCAGGAAGATGGATCTGAACAGTCACCTTTACTGTGAAATCTTTGAAAATTTTTAAAGAAATAGAAGGTGAAAACTTATTACTTGGAGGGAGGAACTATCCCTACCCATGTCACTACTTTGCACTTGGGCTTATTTTTCACTTATATGGAGAAGCAAAAAATATTTTTTTATTGTTCATATTTTCCATCTCATTTGACAGAATTTTCTTTAGTGCTTTTGTTTTGGAAGTATTCACTAGGATATATTTTAGAGTATTTTCACAAGCAAATCTGAGTGTTGACAATGTCTAGGTTCTCATGTCATAACTTACTTTTTCACTAACACCTCTACCTAGTGCTATAATTCTGCTTAAAAGAAAAAAAGAAAAAAAGGCTCATATATAACTGAGTGGGATATTGCTTAGTTATGCATCTGGTAATTACAATGCAGTTGACTTCCATGGGTAATGGAATTCATTGCAACAAAGCAAACTATAGAATAAATACACAAATATACAAATAAAGACAAAGTATAGTAAAAAAAAAAAGTCACAAAGGAAGTTAAACTTATTATTTAGAAGCTCTGACTGAATACATGACATGAAGGACAAATATGAGATGTAAAAGACTGTTTGTGGGCCTTCTTCCAAGGTCTTTTTTTTTAAACTAATCTTTTTAAAAGTAGACTTTTAAATTTATATCTGTGATTTATTAGGTGGAATTAGCTTTAGTTTGAATGGTAAAGTTTTCATTTTTTTTCAACAGCAAAAAGCAGCAGCATTTATGTTTATATTCTGGCATTTTATAATATGTCAAATGTGTCATTACTATTTTACCAGATAAGAGAGTTCTGTGTGACACTTTCTAATCAAGACTGTCAAGAGGTTTCAGTAAACGGAAGCAAGAAGCACTTGGGATAATGGTTCATTACATATTTTACAGTTCTGAAGGAAGGATATATCGAACATTTTTAATTTCTTCTGTTTTTAGAGTAGAAACTCACTTAAAAGCTCTAAAAATGAATATTTAGTAACGTGCTAAGGCAACATGAAGTCGTTTAGCTGAATAGTATATTTCATTAGACCTCTGCCTCATTGTGAAATATCTTTAGGCTGAAACTCTTTACAAAAATGACTTCAAGGTAATAATTTGAACCTAGCACTTCAGATAACAGAAGAATCCTCCCATCTAGAGCTAGCTGCTGGAAAAGTAATTTTAGCATAGCATCTTGTTTTAAGTTTTATCGCTTATGAGAGATCCCTTGCTGACAGCTGCGAGAACTGAATATATGAAGTAGGAGGAGAAATAAAACATGGACCCGTGGCATGCAAATGTCTACCAACAGCCTGCAGAGTTTTTTTTATCTTACTTTTAAGAAATATCTCAAGGGGCCAAAGACTACAGAAGAGCATATGTCTACGCATTTTCACTTGCACTCCTTTCTGTCACTACCACCTGGCTCTTGAGACATCCTGCAAAGCAGTTTTTAACCTCTGTTTGAGAGGAAGGGGGTGACACTTGGAAGTACCAGTGTAAACTGGCCAATGTACCTGCCATTTGTTATCTGTTTGGGATAATTTGAATCCACAGTTCTTCTGTGTTTTGGCTTCTTTGAATAGGTGATTTTGAGGTCTAAGAGAAGTATGTGCTTGCCAAATATAGCCGGCATATGAAACTGGCTTTATGTCCTTTTGTTTCTGCTCAAAGCTTGACCATCTGTCAGGCATTTCTGGATGTTTGACAACAGAGCTATTGTTATGCTACTTTAGGCAGTTCATGGATAATTGAAAGTGATGAACAGGCACACCTAAACTGAAGACTGAATTTTGTCTCTGGTTCTTCCTATTTGAGGTAAAGTATTAGGCAAATCTTCCTTAAAAAAAACCCCAACACCCCAAACCAACCCTCAAAATAACCTAATGACAGATGCAGATGTCTTGAAAAAGAACTTTTCCAAAATTATCTTCAATATAAACTTCTTCTCTTAAACTTGAAACTGTACAGCTGGAAAATTTAATATTAATTTCAAAAATGTAGAATAAGTATTCTGAACAGGAACATTATAGGAAGTCACACTGACTGAGATCACTTCTTATTTGGGAAGAAAAAGTCAAGTTTTTTTTTTTAAATTATTGAGAGAAATTATCCAGCAGTTACTGCAGAAGTTGCTCAAGGATCAGTCATTGAACCAAGATTACTTCATATTTTCATTAATATTCAGGATAAAAATTACAGATGTGCTAAAGTCGTATGTTGACTGCACAAATCTGGAATGCATCAAATGTAAAGGTTTGGAAAGAGTTGCAGGAAAAATTGGATTATTTTAAAAATTCTACAGGGAAATAAAGTCCTCCATGGGTTTAGCTTCATCTCCTTATCCTGGTAGGTCTATTATCGGAATAAATCAGGCATATTTTGTATTAGCTTCTGCGTCTTCAGGCATTTCTGCATATTATTCGGGATTCTGAACAAGGAATGATCTAGCACGTGTGTTGATGGGAGGCACATCTGGAATAGATTTTAAATCTTTTTCTCTCCCATTTTGGAAGTTTTCTATTTTGTTCACATTGTGTGTCTGTATGAAAATCTATAAAGAGAATCTATATTTCTTAAAAATTAATCTTTTAATTTTTTTAAAAATGTTGATTCCCTACTATATTGCTTTAAATGTTACGTCAGTTACAATGATCTTACATGGGCCAACTCTAGTGTTGATAAATAATGTTGGCTTCTTTTTCTGAAACTTTAACTACCCTCTAATTTAATGTAATATCCACTGAAGAGGACAATTCTCTGTCTTTATACAGGTGCGCTTCTCTTACTTTTAGATTACTTGCTATCCAAGTCAATACCTTACATGATTATAATGGTTTATAATCAGGTGCTCTCTCTAGTCTCTTTTATCTGTAAAATATGTTTGCAGGTATGTTTTCTTAAACTGACATGGAAGTGCATTTTAACATTCTCAGATCACACGACCTGATTCAATGGTCTTGGAGTTTCATCCTGTTGAATAATCTAAAATATTTATCTGATTCTAGCCTGATGATTACATTGTGCTGTATGAATTTTCTGTGCAAATGCCCCTGTCACTTTTCTTATTTTGCACTTTTCATTCCGACACTTAAAACCCCGTGTGAAATTCCTGTTTCTTGTTCTTGCATCACTGTTGTCACACGTTTCTTCTCCTTGGCTCAAAACTCAGGTTGACCCAGCATTTCTAAATTAAGTATCTCACTTGTTGACTTGGTCCCGTTTACTTTCGCTTAACTTTATTTCTTCCATTGCAAATATTCATAGTTCAGTCCTTTTACATATTTGGAGCATTTTTTAGGAAGCTCCAGTAGACTCAATGACCTGATGGTCAATGTCAATCTAGTCTTAGTTCAGAATTTTGAGATGTCTCTGAGAAAGTCCTGTTTATCAATAGCTATGACAGCTGACACAACACGCCAGTCCCAGATGTTAATGTACCACGTGGTCCTTCATAATTAGTGTAATGCTGTCATACTGAAAGAAGATTAATACAATGGTCTGCATGATTTAACAATCTCTACTGTGAAGAAGTTCTTATAAATGTTATATCACAGCATTATTTACACTGTTAATTTCCCAGATATTGGCTGATATCTTTACGAATGTGGCAATCAGGTTTTACCATCCTGTCATTATAAATATCTTACAAAGGGGGCTAAAGATTGATGCGATGCCAACAAACGTGAAGACAACAGTATATAAAGAATTCTTAACTATGTATACTCTTACCGATTACTTTCATACAATACACTGCTTTCTGTTCCACAAAACAAACTGTACACTATATAAAGCCAGGGAAAACAATTTTCCCTAATAAATGCTGAATCTGCCAATTTCATGTTAAGGAAAGAATTAGCTTAAGACTGTTATCTCTGATAGAAGGGAACAAGAATTACTCTACCACTGGCTACTGTATTTAACAACTCATTGCTTTCAGAAGAAATAATGCACCAATTATAATGCACCAATCATAAACCAAACAATTAACCTCTTGATTTTAGATCCCAGGTGCATAATTTTAATATTATAATGATAGGATTGTAATACAATTATTTAAAAAGTACAATGGGTATCAAAGTGTCAAATTTACCCAATTAAGTGCAATCAGTTAGATCTTGCTCACAACCTAACCCTTGCCTTCCACCATGCTTTGTTTCAGTACACATATCTGTGAAAAACACTGAGTAACCCTACTGCTTTTTCAGTTCCATGGAATGAAGCTCTTCACAAACAGCAGCTGGCCAGTTGGTCTACCAGCCATGAGACTGGACATTTGAACCTAGTCGTGATGAATCTTCCTAATTGGAAGCTAATTAGTCATGCATGATGTTATGTCAGACTTGCTCTGTTCTAATCCCAGAGAGATTTACATTCTAGTGATGCAAGAAATGACTGTTTCATTAAAGAAACTGAAGTTATGATTTGAAAGTGGTGGTAACCACTCATAGCTTATAGTCGTTCTTTGATAGATAAAAGGTGTTCTCTTCAGGTAAAAGTAAACTAAATAGTTTGTGCTTGAAGAACCAACAGTACCTTTTTTCCAGCTGTATTAGTAATTTATGTCAGAATGGTTGTAGCTCTTGCCTTAGTCTATTATGAAATGTGCTATTTGTTATGCAGTTTTGCAAATATAAGTACTAATCACAGCAACAGCAAGAATACGTACAGTATTACCAAGATTTTAGGTCCGTTGAGATGTATGTTAAGAAGAAAAGTTATTGGAATAGAAAGTTTTTATCTGTAACGAAGATTTTGTATATTAATTCATAAACTAGTAGTTACTTAGTGATAGTCTTAATTGTTAATACCTTGAATGGGGATGGTAACTCCTAGGGATACTTGGGACTGAACTGTTGGTGGCAGCCCTACAGAGCCCAGAACTGAACTAAGTTTAGGATTTACTTCTGGGTCAGAGGAATGTGTATTTTTAATCACTTTAAATGGCTTTGTGCTCTGTACTTCTCAGTCATACTTTTCAGTTTACAGTTGTATTTTTCAGGATTACTAAAATGTTTTTAGTTATTCTTTGATCTGTCATGATGTGCCCTGGCTTTATCCTTTAGCTATTTTAACTTCAGCTGTCAAAAAACTGAGTGGCTCTCCATCACTTTACCTAGTCATTGGGAAGACCTATAAAAAGAAATTTTAGATATGATTTGTGTATGAATGGTCTACCAACTGAAGTTGATAGCAGAACCCAAGCTTATTCTAATGTTGAAGTGGGGGACTGTAATTGAGCCCTTCTCACTCTGTCCATGAATCTCTAAGACACATTCGATATCCAGGTTTTTTTTTTTTCCCATCCATATTCCAGCTGGTGGCTCTGGAGCTACCATAAAACTGCCACAACTTCCTTGTTTTAACTGTGTGTGTTGGAAAACACATCTTTTCACATACATGTAGTATGTACTTACTGTACTTGTATGTGCTGCAAAAGTGCAGTTTTTGCCTGCATCTTTCATTCTTCCAACATAGTTCAAGGCTATTCACTTTATTATGGGAGTTCCGTATTGCATGGTATATCTGTATAGTATAAGAAAGAGGGCTTAGCGGGTTATATTTTGAAGATCTCTCACCATTCACTCTGCCAGTGAGTTTTGGGGGAGATCAATCGTTCTTGTCTCTGTAGACTGATGAGAGGAGAACCTTGTTTGGGGCTTACCCTGGACTTTGGTAACAGCATGGAGGCAAAAGATAGAAAGAGAAATTATTATTAAGAGACACAAAAACATACGCTAAAGAAAAGAAAAAGATGAGATAAGACTGTAAAGAAAAAATTCCTAGTAATGCTACTTTTAAAGGCTTGGCCTACAGCCAGCTGAATGTTGGTGCATACCATGTGGGCAAGGGAGTTCTGTTTATACCCTGATGCAAAAGCACACAAATTCACCTGCGTATATAAGAATGTGAGCGTATCTTCATGTGTAAAACTTGCATGTGGAATCTTGCTAGAAAGTGAAATTGGAGTATAAGGGAAACAGGTTTCGTATCATCTTACTGCTCATTTTCCCACTATTGTTTCTGATAGTAGTTCACCTGTGGCATGCATGCAGCTTGCCTGAAAACATACTATGGGCATGGGCACAAGTCACTTTCCCTAGATGTTCATTTATATCTTCAGGATTTTTTTCCTGAGCTAGATGCAGTGCATTACACTCTAATTCCCTGGTAAAATAGCAGATAAATTTTGTCTAATGCCAGTGTTAGTAATTTTGTAATAATAGAACCTTCAATATACTATTTGTGCTCTCCTAGATATTCATGGTTTGGCTACACATCAGCCTTCATGCTGAGGACCTTCTTGGACTACAGCCAAGCTACTGAGTATGAAGGATTAAATTTACCCTTGTTTCCTAGCAAGGTTTTATCGGAACATTCCAAGACTGATTTTCATAATTTGACAGTCAGGTGGAGAAATGATGTATTTATTTTCTTTCTTCATGCTCTCCTGGAAAGGACTACCTGCTTCTGCTGAATCTTGAACACTAGTCACCACAAAGGTTTTCTTTTGTCTTGCTGCACGTGTGTGACAGTTTTGATTACTTGTACAGTTACACTGTGTAACTGTCCTGTATGGAGTCAAATATGGTTTCTTGACATTTTGCAATTCCACATTTGGACAGGACAGTTCTAAATATTTTGCAGAATTCTTTATTTTGTTTACCCAGGCAGGGTGTAGAGACATTGCTTTTCTGAATATAAGAAATTCTTAGATGAGTGGCTTTATTCCTGTGCGTTCTGCTGTAATAGATTACATGCTTTTCTAATTATATATATGATGCATATTATATAATTGTAATATTTGCAATGACTACCATATAGGAGTCTTTACTGATTTTTGAAGAAGTATAAATTAAAGCAAATGAAAAGTATGCTGATTTATTTTGCTGCCTATTTATACTCAAATTTAACCCCAAATCTAAGCCTGATTTTGACTCCTTATGTGCTATGTAGGGCCCACTTGCCATTAACAAGGGAGTATTATTTACACATTTCAAGCATGTTTTTCATCTAACAGTCTTTCAGGTTTTTTTTTCCTCAGGGCCTTTGAAGATTCAATTCAAGTCATTTTAAACTGACATAAAAAAGACTGGTGCTGTTAAGTTGCTTCTGCTTTGTCCTTCAGCCTTGTTACCTCTTCAAACAGTCTACTCTGACTGTATCTAGTCAGGTTTTTCTGACTATATCCAATG